>PVLC010002641.1:0-110841 GCA_004027655.1 Graphiurus murinus | reverse complement strand
GGCGTGGCGCCGGGGCCGCGGAGACGGGCTTCTTTGCTCTCTCTGGTCGGTCTTCCGGGTTCTGCTCAGCTGTATTCCAGTTTTCGCAGCGTTTTCCACCTTTTTGTTGCTTTTTTCCTTTTTTCAAAAAACTGGATCCACGACTGATTTGAATCGAGCTCACAGCGGCTCTTGAGACGTGTCTCACTCCGTCGCCATCCTCAGTTACAGAATTTTTAAAAATTTTATTTTGAAGTCAGTGTCAATTTTGGTAGCTTTGGCACAATTATACTATCCTCTCAAACACGTGGCCTCAAAAACAGACTAAACTTGACCTCCTTCTCTACACCTTTCTTTTCTCCTTTGGTTACTTAGCTAAGAAACTAGAGAATATCAACACTTACAGGCAAGCAACATATTTTCAAGAGTTTGTAAACCATAAGAGCTTAAAGTAGTTATTAACACCATTTTATGCTCTGTTCACCTGCTGTGGTATAGGAAAAATGTCTACATTGAATGCATTTACACACAAGCAAATTTATCTCTCATGAAGACTGTCATAGTGACCGGCCTTCCTTCTTTCCTTCCTTCCTTCCTTCCTTCCTTCCTTCCTTCCTTCCTTCCTTCCTTCCTTCCTTCCTTCCCCCTTCCTTTCTTCCTCCCTCCCTCCCTCCTTCCTTCACTTCCTCCTTCCGTTCTTTTCTTCTTTCCTTCATTTCTTTCTTCTTTATCTTCCTCCATTTCCTTCTCCTAGATCACTTAAGAGGAGCTTAGCTTTTTAAACCTTTTTTGTTCTGCATTCAATACCTTCCAACTTTTCACTACCCACCTTCACCTGCATTCTCCAGGGTAACAGATATCTCATTGGTCTCCACAGCACCAAGAATTTTGTCATCTCCAAGGACATAATCATGTGATCCAATCTGCCTATACCACCTGCCCATCTAACACATCCATTGCCACAAACTCAAATCCTAACCCACCTTTAAGCCTCAGCTCGTGGAACAATGTTCTCCATTAAATTGTCCTTCGTGTATTAGAGCTATTGATGCGACTTAACACCTTACCATTTAGTGGAATCCATGTCAAAGTTATCTCTCTCCTCTTCTTTTTCACAAGGCCTGGCATAGAATAAGAATATTTTTTATAGAATATTTTTTAAATATTTAACACTTATTCTACTGACTTACAAAAGCTTAAATAGCTATCACATGGTGAACTTCAGACTAGAATCCAGGTTTCTGATTGAGACTCCAGTGTACTCTTGCTAATGCACCTTGTCTCACACATTGTACCACACATTTAAGGAGCAGATATGTGCATTTTGAGCTATGATATGGAATCAGGGGAACAGTCATGACCTGCTCCAGCTTGACATCAATTCAAGCTGACAAGGTAAAGCATAAGGTATGAAAGTGTCCTTGGATGAAACAAGCATTAAAATTTGCCACTTTGATGTTTCATACCTAGCAAAAGCATGTCAGGTCCCATTAGGTACCTTCAACATTCCTTAAAGAAAGGACAGAGATGTTTGGTGAAGTGTCATGGCTGCTATCTTCTCTTGAATCTATTGTCTTCAGGTGAAGGAAATAAACTTCTGTCCAGAAGTGGTTTGACTAAAGAAAACCTTCAAAAAGCATTAGGCTTACCATGTATCCTTTCTGAGGCCACTGAAGACCTCCTGGTGATTTTAGAGGTTGCAAACTAAGAGATTAAATTGTCTAATAATCTCATCTTTCAGAGATCATATAAAAATAAGTGAAAATTTTTACTTAGTCTAAGTAATCATTGTTTAATCAAGAAACCTCTTACTGGGCCTGATGGCACACACCTATTATCCCAATACATGGGAGACTGAGACAGAAGGATCACAGGTTTGAAGTTAGTCTCAGAAATTTAGTGAGACCCTCCACAACTTAGCAAGACCCTGTTTTCAAATAAAAAATTAAAAAGGTTAGGAATATAGTTCAGAGGTAGAATGCCCTGAGTTTAATCCCCAGTATAAAGTAAAGAAAGAAAAAAATCTCCAGTGCCATTTCTATATTTAAAAAATTTTGAAACTATTATCCCAATCTAAATTATTGTTAGATTTCCTTTCCTCTTTCATCCTGGTCAAATAACAAACAAAAATCCATTGGCTGAAATATATGAACCAATGAAGAAAATTGAGCTGAATTTATACTTTTCCTTTTATTTCTTTGGTAAAGGAAATCATCTACAGAAACTATCTGTTAACATGAAATGTTCCCAGGCAAACTGATTTTCTGAATCCCTACTTTTTCACAATGCCCATGTAAGCTTATATCAGAGACACCTGTCATTCTCATTAGACACAACCCACTTACATAAGATCTCTATTAACCAATAGAACTCAAGTGCCCTGTTCTATTTGGAAAATTGAGGCTTGCAGGAATACACTGTCTGAAATACACATCGATTTGAACAGTGTAACAAAAAAATCTTTTATCTAAGACTTCTTAAGAAGCATAAATCCAAGTACTTAACATGAAAGCAATCCTGGGTCTTCGTAAAATAGGTAACATCTAGATACTTGTAATCACACCACTCTTGCAGAAGTTCTGAACACTTTATATCTGAGAAATGAATCCACAAGAATATCTTTAAATCAATATACATGTACCATGCTTGTGGTGTGTTTTTCATCCAATCCTCTTTGTTCATTCAACCAAGATATTTTTCCCGTCTTGTATATAGAATTTCACTCTTTAAAATGAGTATCTCTTCCATAGTATTAATTCTGCAAGCAGTAAATGAATGTTCACTAGAAAACATAAATCTCTAAGCAAAGAGAAGAAAAGTCCCATCTGAGCATTGTAATGGATTGAATAGTGTCACCCATCAAGATATCTGAGTCCTCAATCTCATTCTTGTGAATGTGACCTTCTTTAAAAACAGGATATTTGCAGATATATCATCAAGTAAAGGATCTCAGGATGAAATTATCCTGGATTTGGAGTGGGCTATAAATCCAATAATTCATGATCTTATAGGAGAAAGAAAAGATGGATTTGTGACATACAGACACAGGGAAAGCAATGTGAAGATGGGTACAAAGACTGGAATGTCAAAGATTGCAGGCAAATACCAAAAGCCAGGATAAAAGACAAAGAGCTGATTCTTCCTCGGAGCCTCCAGAGAGAGCTAACCAGCCAACACCCTGATGTCAGACTTGCAGATTTCAAAACTGTAAAGGAATAAGTTTGTGGTACTTTATTATGGCGATTGCAAGGGGCTAGTACAGACATCACAGTGAGTGCCTAACCAGAAATCATTGACTATGCAGGAAAGGTTCTGCACGAATGCACAGACATGTGTGTTTGCACACATGCATATTTACACACAAGTATGTGTATAAGTTGGAATCATTATTGTGATCTCAAAGCATCCTACTCTATTAGATGAACATTAGTGGAGAAGGTATTCAATAATTGTTTGTTTCATGAATTAATGAATTACTTCCTCAGAAAATGAGCAGTTCATGTGGTATACAGATGTGGGTCATCTGCAGAGGTGTCTAAACACAGCTGCAAATCTGCCCATGGTTGAAAGAAGTAAAACAATTGTACATTCTTTCCACATTCTCTGCTGGAGATATGAAGAAGGAAATGCCAACAAAGTGCCCTCCTTACTGACTCTTTTAATCCCTCTTCTTGGCCAATTTAAAGAAATCTCTATCTCTGAGCTCCCATGTTCCCCTTTGTTGGCTTGCATTATAGTCAATTGTGTATATAAGTTCTCTTTCAATATTAAACCAAGCAAGTTGAGAGTAATTCTGTCCAGTGGGAAAGGGGTTGAAATTTAAATTAGGGCACATAAACTTTCTTCCCACTATGACCCAGAGCAAACAACCTTTTCTCTGTGTTTCAAGCTCTTTTGTAAAACAGGAAATAAAAATCTCTGTCGGATATCCTTCACAATCTTCCTGGGAGTTGTAAATTAAAAAAATGGAGTGAGAGCCCAGCCAGAAAGGGCATGTGACAGGAAGAACATAAACCAGAAACAGAAGTTCACGTTAAAACAAGCATAAGAGCTTGTTTGTTTTTGCATCCCTTGAAACACAGCTCATAGAAAGAGCAGCTCAGCACACGCCTGTGGCATAGACAAGGTATGCCTGTGTGGAGCACCATCTTCATTCACATTGAACCACAGCTTCAGAGCACAGGCTTTTAAAGGTTTTTAAACCAAACTAATGAGCCAGCTAGATGACCAAACTCTTCATAATTCCACAAAGGGTGCCTTGGGGAATAATATAACCCTGCATTCCCATTCGCAAAGGTCTTTAGAGGCTCCAGGCAGCCCCACCTCTGTGCAAATGGAAGCTCCAGGGTCACGGACAGCCTGGCCAGGAGGCCAAAAGACCACTCCTCCTTCTCTGGATTTCAGATACTGAACATTGTTAGCATCTCACATTTGGCATGTTCTTATTTGATGGAATCATAACGAGGCACTTTATTTTTAGATAACTGCTAACTGGATTCTGAATTAATGCAGAATTTGGGGACTTTTTATTTCTCCCATCAACGTTCTTATTCTTGCTCTTTTTCAAGTCCCTGCTGGAGTTTTGTTTTTTTTTTTCCTAACAACATAGTAATTCCGTTAGTTTATGGAACATCCAGACAGTGCTTCTCTGGTTGTCAGGCAAGCTTGGAAGATTTTACTGAATCCCTGATAAGGCAGAACCTTAAAGAGATCCTCTCCAGGAGTTCTTAGTCAGACATCTATGGATCCCTAAAGCCAATATATGGGTTTCAGGAATGTTATAAATCCCCAAATTGTTTGTACATTTGCAGGTGTATGTGTATTATGAGCAAGGGGATTACCTCCAGCAGATCTAGAGCAGGTTAAGTACCACTGGCCTATTTCAACTTTCTCACATAAAATATATTTAGTAATATACTACTGATATTACTACTATATTGAGTATTCACCATGTTCCAGGACTTTTGTAGGTTTTTTACCGGCATCATCTCATTTAATCCCCATAACAACTTTCAAATGTAAGTATACTTACCATAACTATTAATGATGCTATTGAGACTGTGTAACTTGGCTTAGTCTGTTTTAATTTGGCTAAGGTCACTCCACTAGTAAGACAGGGCACTGCACAATTGCAATTTTCATTAACATGGTATTTTCCTCTTAGCTTGGTGTGATATTATTTAACACAGTGAATCTTCCTACTTGAGTTGCTGGTTTCTGGATGGCATTGAAGTTTAGTAAAGGCTCTTTGTGTCCACTCTAGACTGGCCAGAGTTCTGCCTTCCTGTGTAGTTCATTACCATGAACCTCAGTCACTGGGATGGGGGCCTAGGAGGGGAAGAGGGTAATTCTGCTGATCTATGGAGCACAATAGAGCTGTCTGGCTGTGGCTCCATGAAGAAAAGCCAGAGCAAACTGTTGATCCAGCCCTGCTAACAAATGAGGATTGAGAAGCAGAAGGGATGCACCTAAAACCTAGATTATATAGAGCATAAAGTAGAGGAATTTGTAAGTACAAGATGAAAATGGGACATCCAAGTTCTAGTCCAAGTTCTTTCTGCTGATGACTTTGGATAAGTCTCTTTGCTTCTCTGTTCCTCAGTTTCTTTATCTGAAAAATGAGGAAGTTGAATAAAATGATTTCAAAATCACCTTTTACCCCATTTATTCAAGCTTCCATATATATACATATATGTGTATGTATGTATATATGTATTTTGAACATGTATTGCAAAAGTACAAAGTATTAAAATACTAAATCAAATTGTACATAGTTTTCAAGATCACAAGTAGAATCTAGGAGGATATTTTTTATTTATAAATCATCTTGTTTTAAAAAGGTACATAAGAAGTTAATACAAGTCATTGGTGAAATCATAAGAAAAAAAATAGCAGTGTATGATCCAGGGTAGGCAATTTAAGATGATGGATTATCAACGAGCTTGTCTCCTGTCAATTCAAAAAGCTTTCTGACTGTTCACTTTCCATTTCCAAAGCTTCAAACTCAAATAGCTCTTCACAAAAACAATTGCACTAGACAAATGGATATAACTACTTCACGAGGCTGAGTGCCCACCTTTCTGGTCCTCCAAGTTTATCTAACGTTGCTATGAAGAAAAGGAAGAGTCTTTTATCAGGCACTTGCAATGTGCCAAGCGCTACAGGAGGTAATTAAAACATGCTATCCCATGTAATACTCTAAACAACGTATAAAACCATTTTTAAGATTTTCATTTTATTCATGAGAAAACTAAACTTCAGAAAAGTTAAGTAGATCACAGAGTTACAAAGTACTGAAACTGGAGTTAGAAAATGTGACTTCCCCTAGTTCACCAGAAACTAAATGGAAATAAAGCTCAGTCTTGCTTCTTCAGGCTGAAATTAACCTATTTATTCATGTATGAACCTGTCACTACCCTCCAGTGCTTTGAGTTGAATTTTGTTTCCTCAGAATTCAGATGTTAAAATTCTAGTGTCCAGTATCTCATATGTGACCTTATTTGGAGATAGAGTCAACAGAGATAATCAAATTAAAATAATATCATTAGAATGTGCCCTTATACAGAGTAACTGGTATCATTATAGAAATGGGAATTTAGACACAGAAACACTTATGTGTGCAGGAAGATATCATCTGAAGATGAAGGCTGATCGGGGAGATGCTTCTACAAGCCAAGGAACACTGAAGTTTGCTAGCAAACCACCAAAATGTGATGGCTGATGTTCCTGCAGCCATACTGAGACCATACACACACACACACACACACACACACACACACACACACACACACACACACACACTATGGCTGAGTGGCATAGGAGGACCTAGAGTCGCTGTTGACATTTGTAGGTGATGGACTGACTACCTCTGGGTTTGTCATTACTTGATAGAAAAATAGATTTTTTTTTTTTTTTTTTTTTTTTGCGGTACTGGGGGTTGAACTCAGGGGCATTCTACCTCTGAGCTACATCCCCAGCCCTATTTTTTATTCTTTATTTTGAAACCGAGTCTCACTAAGTTGCGGAGTGCCTCACTAGGTAGCTGAGGCTGGCCGCGAACCCGGATCCTCTGGTCTCAGCCTCCCGAATGCTGGGATTACAAGCGTGCGCCACCACGCCTGGCTGAAAAATAGATTTTTTAAAATTTTCATATGTATATATATAAACATATATTTATATGTATGTATATAAACCACCTTCTTGTTTTGGTTTTCTTTTGCTTGGAGTAGAAAATTTTCCTTAAATAAAACACATTGAAATGGGTCTATGGTAAACTATTCCTTGAAAGCGTCTGCCTGTCCCCAAAATTCATATCTATTAAAGTCTCTCCTTGAAGAGCTGGCAGTGAGAACAGGAAATGACAGTAGTGTGTTCAGCCCTCTTCTCTGTCTTGGTTACTAAATGATGATGAGCTTGAGCAAGCCACCTCCTATTTATGATCCAAACACAAAGGGGCACCTGGCCTCTAAACTCCAGGGAGCAAGGAGCTTCGTACTCCCAATGATGAGAAATAAGGTTCCTGTGAAGTGCCTTCCTGGAGCCCTTCATGTTCAGACTCCCCAGACTCTTCCAACTCTCTTGACTCTTCCTGCACTCTCATCATAACCAGAAGGTGCACATGAAGTTCCTCTGTGTGCATGAAGCCCTTCCCAGGTAAACAAAGCCCTCCTCATGCTCGTGTAATGAAGCATGAAATCCTCCCTCTGAGCAAGAAGTCCTCTCCATGTGCACAAAATCCCCTTTATGTGTGTGCAGCCCTCCCTGTGTACATTAAGTCCTCCTCATATCCCTGCAGACCTCTTTATGTGCATGAAGTCCTCTGTCTGGACAAGAAGTCCTCCTTGCTCCCATTTGGTCTTCACCATTTGTCCCTCATATACTCATACAAGTCCAGCCGATACTAGCATATGAGACAATCCTACTCACACAGGACTATAAAATAGCTTTTCTATCTGAGGAGTTCAAAGACCTTCACAAAATTACATTTTCCTTCTCAAGTGTTCCAAGAAATTTACAGCTATTTCTCTTTCATATATAGAAATTTATTGCCAGCAGGCACATTGAGATTTTTGAGCTCTGAGTTCTCGTTATGGAATGAGGCTTATATGAGACAGTTTGCAAAAACACAGAAGTTTAAGACAATTGTTGTGCAGATTGTAGGAAAAAACAAAACAAAAGAAAAAAGCCAGAGATCGTCAGATCAGCACAGTTAATGTATGCCACATGATCTTCACTGTTGCCAGAAAAAGCCACAAATTTGGTTTTCAGCTTCCTGGCTGCTAAGGCAAATAGTCACAGTTACAGAAATACCTACTTCCTAAAGGTCAGACAGTGCCCCCCCAAAATCTATAGCTAGGTCAAACAGGAAACTGAGGGGTGACATCTGGACCCTTGGGCCCCTCCCCAGCACTACATTCTGCCTCCAGGTCAGCTTGCTAACAACCATTTATAGATAAGGCAAGCAGAGAGCTGAAGGGCAAGACTCCCCTCTGAAGTTTGGGAAACAGAACTATTCATCCAGGGAACCTGAAGCAGGTCAAGCCATAAGAGACTGAGGCTCTTTTCAGAGCTTGGTGCCTCAGTCACTGCAACAACAAGGCTACATTATGGATGGAGGCAGAGGGCCTGGGTGTAGCTCAGTGGTAGAGTGCTCGTCTAGCATGTACAAGGCTCTGGGTTCAATCCCCAGTACCACAGGAGGAGATGCAGAGGGAGGGTAGCAAAAAGTGCACTAATTAATAGTGTCCAGAGAGGGGAGATTTTAGTGCCCATGCACTATTGTCTTAGAGACAGAAAGCCATTAGAGTCTAGACCTAGGATTTGTAGGTGGACAGCCCGATGCTAAAACCATTTGATTTGAGGATTCCTCTTACTATGACTCCATTCTCGACAAGTAAGATTCTGATTCAGGTTTGTCTTCTAGAAAGGACTTCCTCTGGGATGAGGCAGTTCTGTCATACAGAATTATGTGATCTGGTCCTGGCAGCTTTAGTCCTTCACTGGGAATCTATGGTTTTATACAACAACCTACGTATGAGCTTGGCTAGTATGAGTCAGGGGAATAGACACTTTGGGTGCTAATAAACTCAAGTCTGGGCTCACATAACTGAGGGCCAGATCTGGACCACAGCCAGTTCTCTGAGGGAAGTGATCCATTGTTTCAGAACTCTTGGAAGCTAACCAGCTGGTGGTTCCCCTTGTCCTCTAACTTCTACAGGGACAAGCACTGACAAGAGTCCAAGTTGCAGGCAGATCTTTGGCTTTCTGGCCTCACTCCTTCGTCTCCGTGTTTGGGTAACCCCCAACCCCCTGGGGCCTGGCCACCAGTGGTTTGTGTTGCTTCTGGAAACTTGCACCTGACTCAGTTCCTGCATATTGATGTAAAAAATCATTACATCTCAAACAACCAAATTGCTAGTACTTTACATTTATTACGCACATTACCCACAGGCAAATTTGAAAATTATAGCTCTTCTCGGGTGTTTTATACTAGATTTCAAACAACCCAGCCCAGCGTGAAACCGCAGGGAACTAAAATGAGGATGGAGGCGGAAGGTGGAGAAGGATTGACTTTATCTTCTGATTAGTTCAGATGAAAAACGATTGGAGAGACACAAATAGAATGACAATAACATGGTTCATTGGCCTGATTGCCTGTTGTTCATAAACAGATAATGGTGCCTCTGGAACTTGTGTGGCTTAAGTCTGCTCATGATGACCAAATAGGTCTGGCAGATCTGTTTTTATCTGGGGCTTCCAACATGTCCCTAAGCTAACATAAATGCCAACAAAATACTAAAAATAAATAAGTATGATAAATGAAGAACTCCCAGTACAATCAATGGCAGGTCATCACTGAAAAGAAGATGGAGTAGCACAGAGCTAGTGACACTTCGGAATTTAGTTTTGCAACAATCTTCCTTAGAGGGCCACTGCTGACCCCTCTCCCAACCCTCAAGCAGGAAACAGTCTCCAAATTCATATAATACCTTGTTTGACTTGTCCTCCAGGAACCCACCCCATCTTCATTACTTTGCAGTTGTTCACCTGGGTGTCACCTCTCCTGAAGTCTGGTCAGCCTCAAAGGAAAAGTGGGGTCTCTTCCATCTGTTTCCCTTGCAGTATTGGCTTCACTTGTTCACCTTCCAGGTGCTCAAGACAAAAGGAAAAAAAGAATGCACAAGAGATGGTGGTGTAACAAGGCTCCCTCACGTATATACAGCACTTGACGGTATCTAAAACTGAAACATCCCCGAATTCTGGGAAATATACTAGGATTGGTTCTCTGCTTAGGTTAAAGATGCTTTTATCTTCTACAGGTATTATTATTATTATTATTATTATTATTATTATTATTATTATTATTATTTTGGTACTGGGAATTGAACTCAGGGGCATTCTACCTCTGAACTACACCCTCAGCCCTATTTTTTATTCTTTATTCTGAAACCGGGTCTCACTAAGTTGCAGAATGCCTCAGCCTCCTGAATGCTGGGATTACAAGCGTGCGCCACCACTCCCAGCTCCAGGTATTATTTTTATAGATCTCAAAAATGGGAATTATAGTAAGCCCTACCTCAAAATGCTGATACAAAGACTAAATGGAATAAAAGAATATATGAGCTGGGCACAGTGAAGCATCGCAGGTTCGAGGCCAGCCTCAGCAGCTTAGTAAGACCCTCAGCAACTTAGTGAGAGTGAGACTGTTTCAAAAAAAGCTAAATAATAGCCGGGTGTGGTGGCGTGCGCTTGTAATCCCAGCATTCGGGAGGCTGAGACCGGAGGATCTGCATTCGCGGCCAGCCTCAGCTACCTAGTGAGGCACTCCGCACCTTAGTGAGACTCGGTTTCAAAATAAAGAATAAAAAACAATGCTGAGGGTGTAGCTCGGAGGTAGAATGCCCCTGAGTTCAATCCCCCATACCGAAAAAAAAAAACAAAACAAAAAAAACCCAAAAAGCTAAATAATGGTTGTTATTAACCATTACTAAATAAAAAATAAAATTAAATAAAGTAAATAAAAACTAAAAAATGGGCTGGGGATGTAACTCTCAGGTAGAATCCCCAGTACAGAAAGAAAGAAGGAAGGAAGGAAAGAAAGAAAGAAAGAAAAATTAGTGTATGTAAAAGCACTCATAACACAGCCTGGTACATGGAGAAAGCTACATATGTTTGCTGTCATCATGATCTTACTTAGTCTGCAATCAGAAGACTAGGGCCTAGAGGTTCTGCTCCCTAACCTGGGGCCCCTTTTGGCACCTTCAACGTACTGTGCAAGCCACTTTCTGCTGTGGCCCTTCGTGTCCTCATCTGTATCACAGGAGTTTGAAGAGGACCTTGTCCAAGGGCACTGCCTGCCATGGCCATCTGTATCCATTTCTTTCCAGATATATTTTCCCACCTTCCTAAAGCAGCTCCTCTCTTTTCTGCAGGGCTCACCTCTTCCCTCCCTGAAGAGAGAGAAAACCATCTGCCCCTGAAGCCTGCGGCCATTATGAACTGCTAAATAGCCATTTGCTCTCCATCTGGAGTTGGGGCAGGTAATGCCCTGAGTGGACAGAAATGTCAGTGCCTGTCCTCTACCCAAAATATGGCAAACAAGGAGCACACAGCAATGGGGAGGGGGTCCTGGACAGAATCCCATTACTGATGCTGGGTCAGCTGGCCCCACTCCAAAGGGAGAAGAGCATAGCTGATATGACCCAAGGTGGCTTACACATTCCCAAACTGTCACCAGAGCCACCGTGTGTGCTGGCTGTGCTGTGAATCCTTCCTCTGGTTCTAAAAAGTTCAAAGCTAAGAAAAAAAAAAAAAAAGGCTAAACCACCACTGGACAAAAGGCAAGCTCCATGTTCCAGACCTGAACATAGACACTTGTTTACTGATTTATTCTAGCATAGTAGAACACTTCTCCATCCTCACACCTAGTCATCCTCTCATCAAGCTAGATTTGGATGTCACATCCCACTACATCCCTCCCGAACACCTCTCAGGAGGAAAAAAATATCTCTTCCTCATATGAATGAACTCCCATAGTTTCTTTGTGCTCTCTTGGGACATTTTAGCTCTTTCTGCCTTGTTAATAAGATGTTATTCTATATGTCATAACTCCTTGACCTCAAACAGCATCCCATTCTGCAGAGTTAACTTAGCTTCTACATGTTCATTCTACATGTTTATTCTGCCTCATTTCCTCTTGTTGATTTGTCAATATGCCAGATCTCGCCCACTCCCTTTACCATTTCTGAGTTCCACTAGGCCAGAAAAGGTGTTTGTTGTTGTTGTTTTATCTTTGTGTGCCCAAAGCCTCATACAGATTGTTTACTGAATCCCATGAGATCAGAGTTGAGGTTTAGTCATCTCAAAATGTACCCAGCACATAGAAACTTACTCAGTATTTGTTAATTGAATGGAAATTCTGAGCTAGTATTAATTGAATGGAAATTCTGAGTTAGTGTTGATTTCTAAGGAAGTAAGGCTTCATTATTTCTCAAATTTACATAATAAATTTAGATCCTAATGGTATAAAGGAGTATATCACCTGAGTGAGAGAAGTGGAGTGGTCTTGGGGAAATTTCTTATTCCTAATGCCCATGCTTTATGAACACATATTACTTTGCAGAATGGCCAACCTTCAAAGTCTGTAAGTCACAGACTGGGAAGGTTGTCTTCAAGCCCTGCATTTAATTCACTTCACACATGATACTTGAACATTCAGTCTGGTTGTGAGAATACCTTTAGACATAAGAACAATGCTAGTTTCTTAAGCAACATCCTCAACTTTTAGACTGCTAAATTAGAAAGTGTCCCCTGTTTCCCTCAGCCATTAGAGACAATGATTAAGAGGACTCTGTGGCCCAAAGGAACATGTTTTATATGAGAACAAATAAGACAAAGGAAAATCAAGGTACCAAAGCCAACACAAACATCATAAACATAACTATGAAACACACACATGGAGATAAACTCATTAGAATTATAATTTATGCATTCATCCAGTCACAGATTCACACCAAGACCCTATATTCTGTTAGGCACTGTCCTGGGTACTACAGATAGTGCCCTCATGGCTGCGTTGTGGTGATGGAATTGTGATGAATGCTTTTTGTTATCTCTGTATCCCATAATTTCTGACCTAGGCTTTTAAAAATTTTATTATATTTTAATTTTTATATTACACTTTTATTCCATATATGTATGTGTACATCTATTACATTGTGTGTGTAGCAGTAATAGTAGTAGCTTCACTTTTTCTTTTTTTAATGTGCTTTTATTGGTATATTATAGTCTCACATCATAATGTAAATCATGTTGACAGTGACATAACATGCACTGACTTAGGTTTATAATTGATAATTAAAAGTCTATAAAACTTAAGGAGTTCTTTCTTATACTAAAAACACATAAAAAGATTTTATTGTTTTTTGAATCTCAGAAACTTTAGAAAATGTGCTATACCAATACCTCTTCCCATGGAAAAGAGGCTGAGCCTCTGTTAAGAAGAAATGATTAATTGTGCCAATGTGTGAATGACATGTCTGCAAGGAACTTACCAGCTAGGCAATACTGTCCACTGACCTCAAAGAACAAAACAGCCTCAATGCTCGGGTTGGAAAGGACTTTCCAATTTATTTATTTATTTAAATGACCTCAATTAAGAACAGAGCTAGACTGAGAATCAAAGGATAAATTCATAATAAAGCCTCCATGTGAGAGGGAATCTAAGAATTGGCAATGTTCATCTGACAACACTTAGAAGCTCTCCAAGGACAAACCATCCCATGTATTTGATGAAATTGTTGTGCAAGAGTTTAGCTCATGAAAATTTGTATGACTAGCCCTGGGTGAGCAGTCTTATACCTCAAGTGACTTTTCCTTCAGGGTTTGGTTCCCTTCCAAAGGAAGTGGGTTGGGATGTGTGTGAAAACCCTTCAATTATGTGAAATGATCCACATGCTTTAGTATGAATTTGTGTCCCCCCTGCAATATGGTCATGAATCTATGGTCTCCCATATAAAATACTTATAAGAAGACAACTGTCAATCAAGCTGGACTTTACCTGGACAGAGAAAATATAGTTTTAGAAGGAGTCTGATAATATAGGTTGAAGCTGCCTCAATTGAAACTCTAGAAAAATTAATAATAATACTATCCAATTTTTTATTTCACCAGTAATAGAATTCATTCAAACATCATTACCGGCCCCTGATTACAGCTTCAAAACTGATTTGTGTGTGTGTGTGTGTGTGTGTGTGTGTGTGTGTGTGTGTTTTCTGGAGTGAATAAAACTTTCCCTAATAGCTAGCCTCTTTCAAAACTTCATAATCTGCAGTCACACGTAAATTGCTGTCAGAACCAGTAATGGTCTTTGGCAGAAAGGGTATGACATAGACAATGTGGATAGGCTAGAGAGGGGGCATCTTTTCTCCTGGTCTGGTAAGATTAGTAACTTCATCTTCATTCACAGGGATTACTTTGACAATCAGAGTCTGTCAAAGACTGTTGCTCCAAATTCCATAAAACTTCCCCACCCCAGGCTCAAGCTTCTGCTGTCTAGTGCACTACAATACATAGAGGTGACTGGATAAGATCACAGGGCTCCTTGTCACGGACAGGGGGCAGCAAAACTCAAGGGCTCATTTGTTAAGATCTGCTGGAAATGTTCTCTCTTCAATGTGGGGTGGTATTTTTCTTTGTAAAACTCCCTTGTGGCAGTCTCTTGCCTCAACTTCTTTATTTAAAAATGATCAATATAATAATTCAATCATACTTACATAGAAAAACTTCCAGCCTGCTTGGAAATTAAATAACTACTTCCTGTTGATGGCATTTCCTTTGAAATGAAAGTTGCAGAAATGGATGTTCCTGGGAAGGCTCTAACTCATAAGAACTGAGGATAGTATTAATTGCCCTTTTGCTATTTATAATAACAGTACTACTACAACTGAACATGCCGTCCACCAAATAACGAGGACAGCCATCAAGGGTGCATGCTACTGTTTCTGAGGAAGGCCTAGAAAGAATCCATCAAGATGCAAAATACCAAATCTATTTCACAGAAGCCAGGACAAACAGTTTTTTGCTCAGAGTCTTTCTGAAATTGAGCTGCACTGTGAAAATGGCAGAACACCTGGTACTTGAAATAAATCTATTATTAGGCCAAATTGTTTCCGTTCATTGTTCTTATAGCAAGTTTTTAGCCTCTTGCTTGCTCTTCTAGATTCAAGCAACAATTAATCTCTTTCTTCTGATGCAGCAAGCAATAAGCATTTTGGAGGAGAGAAAATGCACTGGTTCAACTCTGAGCTACGGCTCAGGTTGGTTGGGACATGTAATTCCCTGAGTGCTTACCTGTGGAACAGGATTCTCACTCCTGGAATGCCCACTCCACTGTGTGATGGAGATGATCAAATAAACTCCTAAATACAAAAAAAATTTATGCATGCTATAAAGTGCTCCCATGTCACTAAAATCATGTCTTGTTTGCATCACTTTGTATCAAATTTATCTGCATATTCCATCTCCATAATGTGAGGATCAAAAACATCAGTTTCCATGCCAAATTAACAGGGCATTTCTAACAGTCTCTGGAAAAGGCTTGCATACACACAACACCAAAGTATGTATAAAGGAGAAAAAATCAGTACTCATTTTCCCATCACAAAAAGCAAATATTTTATGGCATGATATCACTTTTTTAAATATAGAAGACAAATATTTGTCATATAGTCACTAAATAGCCTCAAAGGGGTTTGTCTTCCTTCACCATGGCTCTACCTAGAAATACTGGAGAAATCCATGCACACACATTCATATACACACAGCCTGCCCCAGGTACAGTGTCAAGATGCAGCGCAGGGTGGGGAGAGACAGAAAGAGAGAGAGAATGAGAATGTGTGTGTAGAAGATTAAACAAACAAGAGACAAATAAGGCAGAGAATTCAGCATAATAATAATATTAAGAGATTTGTTGTTAGAGGAAAAAAAGCAGAATTAAGGAAAACTAACAAAATAAGGGAAATCTAGGGTAGGATTAGCACCCACAAAGCTTACCCTAGTGCCCTATATAATCTGACATGGGTACCAAGGGCCTGCACATTAATATTACCATTTCTTGATATGTCAAGGTTTAAAGAAGTATGGCATAGCCCACAGATATAGATGCATGTCTATGAGACAAACACATTGGAATTTCCAGACATAGTTTAGCTCAGTATTAATATATTTATCCTTGTGACCACATAAAGGGCACACTGCAGTGGATAATATCTATACTTCCAACAAATAAAATACTTGTACTGTATTATGCCAGTGTCAATGAAAGTAATCCTACTAGTGGCTCAAGCCATGCTTTGTCCTGGTAACTCTGAAACACTAGCTGTGAAACCGTGGGCATGCTACATAATCTTTTTGGTTTGCATTTTCACATCTGAGAAAGAGGAATGATAATATTTACTCTGATAGGGTCTCTGGGGGAAATTTTTAAGTACCTGGTACATAGTAGGTTCTCAATAACTGTAAGCTGCTCCCAGGAAATGTAAATGCCCAGGAAATTAGAAGAGAGCCCACATAGTCCTTGTCATAAGTGCAAGACTGTTATAAAATGTAACTTTGACTCAAATCCTGAGTGTGCAGTGGGCAGATCTTTCATGAAAAATCTCTTAATGCAAAATGAGATTTCCAGTACACATCTTTTGACCTAACAACTCTTTAATGAGTTCATTACATTAAGAGTTAATTTACAATAAGTGACTTGGTAGCCCAGCTCTTTGCTCAACTCTTTTGATCCCCTCAGCAAGACCACAGACATTAACTACATGAACATATTCTGCAGTTTGCAAAGAAAACACACACAAAAAACCAATCACCCCTGGAAACTTATCCCTCCAAGGAAGTCTCAGACTTCCACAACAGCAAAGCGTTGGTGTGTAAGACCCCACAGCGCTCATGAATTTCAGATGCTTGTAAGAAATGATCTGTTTTGCTGGACTCTTGCTGGGATCAATCATCCCCCCAGTGGTTGGTGCCAATTAAGAGCTAGTGTGATGCAAAAAAGATATTTTAAACACTGTTTGACACCAAGTACTTCTCTTCCTTCTTCCCACCTCACTCCCTTCCTTCCCTCCAACTCTCCTTTCAACCAACCTCCTTTTCAATCTCTTTCTTCTTTAACTGTGACTCCACTCTGTAAGTCAAAGGATATAATAAAACTAATAGCACCTATCTCTTTTTTGCAGAGGAATACTGTTTACCAAGTAATTTTGCATCATCTCATGTGAGCTTCCAACATCCCTGCGTAGGATGTGCAGCTTACCCCTGCTGCATCCTCCTGTCTCCCTTTGTCTTTACTGGAGCCTCAATCATTCTCCACACAGCCACCAGCATTACCTGCTAAAGAGCAAATTGAATCATGTCATTCTTCTGCTTAAAATAAATCCTGGGCTCCTCTCATTGCCTGAAGGATAAAGCCCTTCCAAGAGCTGATCCCTCAGCCTTGTCTCTCATCACTCCAACTTTTCCATTTATTCTTGCAGTTCTCTGAATACATTAAGTGACTTCTTATCTTCTTATGCTTCCCTGGTCATTCAAGTAGCTAACTTATATGCAGCTTTTAAGACTCAGCTCAACCTTCTCTCCCTCCAGGAAGCCTTATCCAGCTCTCTGGAGATGGTTTAGGTACCCCATGTTATAATTGCCTGGCACTAGTACTTGCTTCTAGCATAGCATTTACAATACCATAGTTAATTCCTTGCCTGTTCATTCTCTCCCACTTCCACCTAGACTAGGAGTTCCTTGAGAGCAAGTGCAGGCTCTACACATCTCTGCAGCCTAGGGTCTGGTACACATCTTATACAAGATAACCAATGGATTCTCATTAGCTGTTTTCTGTAGGTACCTGAGCCAGTTTTTTCACAATGCAGATTCCCCAGCCCTACACTAGACCTATTAAATCAGTACATCCATCAGGGGTGAGGCCTAGATTTGTGTGTCTTGCTAAAGCTCCACTGATGACATGCAGCCCTGGTTAAGAATAACTTAATGAATAACAATGAATGAATAAATATACTAATAACACATTTTATATATGTTAAATAAGCTTGAAGAGTTAGCAATTTGAACCAGATTGCTCAAAAAAAAAAAAAAAAAGCCATTGGCAAAGGTAGTGACATGAAGGGGAGTGGAACTGAGCCTTTCTTGGACTAGTGTTGTTTGTTCACATGTTGACAACCTCAATTACTCTAAGCTTTTGTAGGCAGAGATAGGCCTTCTCATGTTTGAAACTTAATAAAATCTAACCCAATGTCTAACACATTCTAAGCCCTTAATATTTGCTAAGGTATGAAACAAACAGCATGGTACTTGGAGTTAGGATAATGAGTTCTAAACCTAGCTGTGACTTATTCTATGGCAAGAATTTCCTTAAGCTTCTGGTTCCCTGATTACACAATCAAACAGGTAGACTGGAGGCTAGAAGGTTGCTTCTGACTCTGACATTTCTAATGCAATGGGTGCAGGAGAGCTTGCATCTGCATTTGACCTAATTATAGATGAAACACCTTCAATATGACTAGGTGAGATAGTATTGAAAGCCCAGAGGGAGTTGTGTGTGTGTTTTACTAGGGATTGAACCCAGTGGCATTCTACCTCTGAGCTATAACCACAACCCTATTTTAGTCTCACTAAATCGTGGCCTCAAACCCATGTTCCATCTGTCTCAGATGCCCAAGTACTGGGATCACAGGTGTGCTCCACCACTCCAGGCTGCACTTTACTTTTAAATTTATCTTGAATGTTGCCAGGATGAAGCGCTGTCTTTTGTTCTGCTAAAAGACATTTACTCAGGCCTATATGCCCCTGGGCTTGTCTGGCATTGAGTCACCAGTGAAGATCTCCCACTCTTGATCACAGGAACCAGCACCGCAGGAAGCTCTATGTGTGCTGACTCCCTGAAGGAGCACTGCCTGTCAAGTGATGTGAAGGGAAGGCAGTGCTCCCTGACACCTTCACAGCAATAATAATAACCTCACCTGTGCACCTCATGAGGGTGTGCAAATCTCAGACACATCAATTGTCTTAACTGATTTTTACAACCTTGTACATGAAAAAAAAGAAAAAGAAAGAAAAGACAAGTATGACCACTTATACCTACAAATTGGGAGATTGAATCTCAGAGAAAATGAAGGATTTCTGCATAAATATATAGTAATTAAATGGTAGGAACCTGAAGCTAAGTTTCCTAGATCTAATTGTAATGTTCCTTTGGCTGCATAGATTTTATATATATATATGTTTAGGATAAAAAGAATGGAATAAAATCTGTTTGGGTTTTCAACCCAGTGCAGAATGTATGTCATACTTTTTTTCACTAGCAAGGAAAAAATAGTCATTTTCATTAAAAAATAATAAACTCCTCTCTATGAAAATGTGAGTTGTGATTGCTTAAAAATATTAAATATTAACTGGAAAATGGATTGTTTCTCTCCAAACTACACCACAGAATAGCCAACATTTGACAGTTTGCCTTGAGTTCTTTCTAGAATATCTACAATAATGCTTGATCATCTCAAGACATGGGGGGGGGGCTCACTACTTGATATCTGATAATAAACTTCCTATAAGCTGGGCATGGTGGCACATGCTTTTAATCCCAGCATTTGGGAGGCTGAGACCAGAGGATCCAGGTTCATGTCCAGCCTCAGCTACCTAGTGAGGCACTCCGCAACTTAGTGAGACCCTGTTTCAAAATAAAGAATTAAAAAAAATAGGGCTGGGGGTATAGCTTGGAGGTAGAATGCCCCTGAGTTCAATCCCCAGTACTGAAAAAAAAAAAAAACAAAAAACAAAAAAACTTCCTAACTTCCTATAAGCAGGAGTGACTTATATCAAGACATATATCAAGTGCTTATATCAAGACATAGAAAAAGACTTGCTATCAGTAACAAACTGCACCAAGGTCACCAAGCCAAACCAAGTCCCGGTAAATAAAGTTGCGGATGATAATGAGTTTATCACGTGTAAAAAATGTCACATAGATTTTAGCATTTTGAGGACATGATACTTTATAAACTATTCTTCTAGAAGGTAATTTGGTTGGAGCTGCACACCTGTAATTCCACTACTTGAGAGGCTGAGACAAGAGGATCTCAGATTTGAGGCCCTGAGCAATTTAGCGAGACCCTGTTTCCAAATAAGAATAAAATAAAATAGAGCTAGGGGTATAGCTTGGAGGTAGAACAACCCTGGGTTCAAGTCCCAGTACCCCCCTAAAATTTTTTTTTTCTGTGCTAACCAGAGAATTCCATTTAACAATGTCTGGATGTCTGGTTGTCACTCTTCATCAACCCTGAAGTCATTTGAGGTTGAAAATAGGAGAGCCGGGCGTGGTGGCGCACGCTTGTAATCCCAGCATTCGGGAGGCTGAGACCGGAGGATCCAGGTTCGCGGCAAGCCTCAGCTACCTAGTGAGGCACTCCGCAACTTAGTGAGACTCGGTTTCAAAATAAAGAATAAAAAATAGGGCTGGGGGTGTAGCTCGGAGGTAGAATGCCCCTGAGTTCAACCCCCAGTACCGCAAAAAAAAAAAAAAAGAAAAGAAAATAGGAAGTAGTCTAAAAAATAAAATCAGTTTCATCTGACCTCCTAAGTCCTAAATTAGGGCATATGCCTTTGAGCTGCTCTGTCCCCAGTTGCAGAACGGCACCATCTCAGGTCAGTAGCTGTAGTATTTTTCCTATCATGCTCCACCTCTAACAACTCCACACTCTAGCTCCCTACGCAGACCTCCCTACCATTTCTTGACTGACAGTCAATTTCCTACCTGTCATTACCAATTCTGCTCATTAACTCTCCCACCTGCCTCCTCGCAGGCCTCCCAACACCAAAAGCATCTCTGAAAAATGATTTTCCTAGGCAGAATAATTGAAACTTCTTGCACATCTAGAGAACCCTTTTGTCTGAAGCTCTCAGAGCCATTTCTGAATGTCAGTAGAAGTGCACATTTTATACTAGGGAGGCAGATGCTGCCATTCTAGCACAACCAAATGAAAAGTGGGAAAAAAAGTAACTTTTTTTTTCTTTTAGATTTGTGGCCCACAGAAGGCAGAGTAAATTTGACCTTTTTTTTTTTTTTTAAATTCAATTGCTACAGTCTTTTTAGACATAACCTCAGAAACAATTAATACAAGAACAACAATATAATGATGAAAATCCCAGAGAGGCCGTCATGTGCCTTTCTCTACAGAGGCCCATACAGTGCTGAGGTGCTATGACTTTATAGGAACCAACAGAGGGATTTGGTAGCACTGGGAAGCAACAAGATACAACCATGAAGAGCTCAGTCTTTTACCACTGATCAAATATTTTCACACATATTATCTCACTTTGCACTTGCTATTCCCTGTATCTAGAACACTCTTCCCTTGGATATCTGCCTGGCTTGCTCCCTTACCTCCTTAAGGCCTTTGTTCAAATGTCATCTTTCCTAGAGGCCATAAGTAAGATTGTAACTACACTCACTCCACTTGGAGCTCTTTATCCCCTCTCTATGATACATCTTTCTCCAAAGCCATCTGACTTTTATTTATAGATTATGAGCTCCCTGAGGACTGGGATAGTTGTTATTTTCCATGCTGTTATTTTCCTAAGGCCTAGCACAGTTCTTAGAATACACTAGTTGCTCAGTTAATGCGTGTTGAGGAACTAAAGGAGTAAATCTGTGAATGTGATCTTCCAAACAGCATTGAGGAGAAAGAGGTATCTGTATTCCTATTTATTTTGCACATAAGGTGACTGAGGCTCTAAGAGCACCAGTGGCTGATAGGAGCAGCCTCAGCTGTCCTCCAACTGGCTTACTCTGTTCTCTGGAGACATGTCTCAAGAACAGACACATGAATGAGTGCACCTTCCATTTCAGGAAGAATCCCAGGGGAATGAGTCAAGATGGCATCGGAGTGAAACACCTCCCCTAAGGCGCTGTGAGCTCGAGTCAAATCTGCCATAAAAGCAACTTCTTGACGGAAGAAAAAAAGCAACAAAAAAGCAAAAAAGCAACAAGAATTGAAATACAACTGAAGAGACCCCAGAGCCAACCAGGGAGAGCAAAGGAGCCCATCCGTGCAGCAGCAGCACCATGCCACAGAGCGGCAGCTGCCATTAAGCCACAGCCAGACACAGGGGTCTACTAACACCGCTGCGTACCCAGTGACCAGATGTGGAGTAAGCGACTCCAGAACTCCACACCCTAACCAGGCGGCGGATCCCCGAACCTTCCACAGCAACTGGAATGCATGATATGACCGGCGTAAGCTCCCAAGGGACCACCTCAGCTCACCTCTCCCTCCAAAGCCAGAGCAGCAATCAACTGCACCGCAGAGCTTGAATCAAAACTGCCACAAACACAGCTCCTTGATGGAAGGAAAGAAAAGCAAAGCAGCAAAAAAGTGACCAAACAACAAAAGCAGCTGAACAGAACCCAGGGAGAACAAAGGAGCCGGTGCTCGCTGCAAACCAGTGGCCGCCATTTTGCCAGACGCCATTTTGCCAGCTGCCCAGACCTTCAACAATCTCCTGGGCACCCAGCAACCAGAAGTGAAATAAGCAACTACGGAACTCCACACCATAATCAGGCGCATATCCCTGCAGGATTGACAGCTGTCAGGAAGACCTGGGACAACCATCTTAAACCTGCGCTGAGGATACCCAGCTCATCCCTCCCACCAGAGCCAGAGCAGCAGGGATCTGTAAGTTAAATTGCACCCCCGGGGTACAGGGGTCCCTATACAAAGGACAGACTCAGTCAACTGCCCTTCTAACGATTAGATAGGAACAGAAGTGTAGGAAGAACCCAGTACACACAGGGCATAGAGACCTTCCAGGCACACTGGAAAATGCCCGGCATTTAGACTGCACTCCCGCCACCAGCAAAGGCAGAGAGAGAGACGCAGACAGGCCCTGTGGAGAGCTCAGAGACACAAGCTTGCAGTGGAAGAGGTATCAGCAGAACTTCCAGCATGCACTGACAGAGAGAGCAAATAAGAATGCCAGAGATATGCTAGAATATATAATAGAGTGAGCAGATATTTAAAAGCTGAAAATATCCACGCAGATCCAAAAGGGCTGCAGAGGCCTACTCAGCTCTGTACTTACAAACTCAACCTCTTATTCCACTGGACCTTACCCTCTACTTTACCCTATTCTTGCATTCATCACTGGGACTTCTCACCCAGCCTTTATCACTGAACACACCTGTCCCTGTATATACCAGTGGACACCTCTAAACCCTCACTGCAGAGATTGGATGAGAAAGCTTGCAAGAGCAGCAAATATATAAATTTAAGAATAGGGAAACCATGGGAAGGAAAAATAGCAAAGAAACAATGAGCCATCACAACCCCACAATAACAGAACTCAACAACACTAAGTGGCAGAGATTACCAGAAGAACAATTCAGATCTTTAATAGTAGAAATGATACAAAACTTCCAGAAAGAATGCAGAGAGAGCTGGAAAGAAATAAAGAGAAAAATAAACAAAGAATCCGGACATCCTGAACAGGAATCAAAGAGAAGCCTTGAAGGAAATGAAGGATATGAAAGATGCAATAATAGAAGTGAAAGCATCAATACAAACTATAAACAGTAGATTAGACCACATGTAAAATAGAATATCACTCCTAGAAGATGACCATTCTAAAAATGAATCCGTAGTACATAATTTAGAAAAAAAAATTGACAGTATGAATCGGACATCGATGAGATCTGGGCCAATGTTAAAAGAGCTAACCTAAGAATAATAGGCATAGAAGAGGGATTAGAAGTTGAAACTAATGGAATAAACAATCTTTTCAAGAAGCAATATCAGAGAATTTTCCAAACATAGAAAGAGAAGTTGACATACAGGTACAGGAAACATACAGAACTCCCTGGAGATAAGACCAAAGAAGAAGTTCACCACTCCACATAATAATCAGGTTTACTAATGTAGAGGCTCAGGAGAGAATTCTAAAGGCAACAAAAGTAAAAAGCCACGTGACATTTAGAGGCAAACCAATTAGAATCACTCCAGACCTCCCAAATGAAGTCATGAAAGCCAGGAGGGGCTGGAGTAACATATTCCAAACTCTGAAAGAAAATAACTTGCAGCCAAGATTCTTCTACACAGCAAAACTCTCTCTCAAAATTTACAGGGAAATAAAAACCTCCCATGACAAACAGAAACTGAAAGGATTTATGTCTTCCAAACCAGCACTAGAGAAAATTTTGAAAATTTAACATAATTCCCTGCATCTTTTCAGACCACAATGGAGTGAAACTAGAAATCAACTCCTGGAAGACCAACATCATATTAAGTAAAGAAAAACTGCAAGAGTTCCCACTAAAAACAGGAACAAGACAAGGATGTGCATTATCATCACTTCTATTCAATATAGTACTTGAGACTCTAGCCAGAGCAATAAGGCAAGAGAAGAAAATCAAAGGGGTAAAAATAGGGAAAGAAGAACTAAAACTATTCCTTTTTGCAGATGGCATGATACTATACTTAGAAGACCCAACAAACTCAACCAAAAAACTTATAGAACTGATCAACAAATTCAGCAAAGTGTCTGGATACAAAATCAGTCTTAAAAAATCAGAAGCTTTCGTGTATGTCAACCATAAATCCACTGAAAAAGAAATCCAGGAAATAATTCCACTCACAATAGCACACAGAAAAATAAAATACTTAGGGATAAACCTAACCAAAGTAGTAAAAGACCGCTATACGGAAAACTATAAAAAGTTAAAAAAAGAAATTGATGAAGACCTTAGAAAATGGAAAGATCTTTCATGCTCTTGGATAGGCAGAATAAATATCATCAAAATGGCCATCCTCCCAAAAGTGATCTACAGATTCAATGCAATACCCATGAAATTACCAAGGTCACTCCTCACAGACATAGAAAAATCAGTCCTTAAATTCATTTGGAACAACAAAAAGCCCAGGATAGCCAAAGTAGTTCTTAGCAACAAGAACCATGCAGGAGGTATCACAATATCTGACTTCAAACTCTACCACAAAGCCACAGTAATAAAAACAGCATGGTATTGGCACAAAAACAGACACATAGACCAATGGAGCAGAATAGAAGATTCAGAAAAGACCCATGTGCTCCACTTTCTCACCCTGCACAAGAGTCAACTCATGGTGGATCAAAGACCTGGAAGTCAGGCCAGAGACCTTGCAGCTACTTGAAGAGGGCATAGGACCAACACTTCAACACATAGCCACAGGTAAAAACTTTCTCAACAAGGCCCTAAGGTACAAGCAACTCAAAGGAAGATCAGTACATGGGATTGCATTAAACTGAAGAGAAGTCTGCAGCAAAGGAAACTATCAAGAACCTCAAGAGAGAGCCCACAGAGTGGGAGAAAAATTTTGCCAGCTACTCTTCTGATAGAGGACTAATATCTAGGATATACAAAGATTTCAAGAAACTCACTGCTAAGAAAACAAATAACCCAATCAAAAAATGGGCAAAGGATCTAAATAGACACCTCACAAAAGAAGAAATACAATGGCCAATAAATGTATGAGGAAATGTTCAACATCATTAGAAATCAGAGAGATGCAAATCAAAACTACCTTGAGATTTCATCTAACTCCAATCAGGATGGCAATCATAAAAAACACAAACAACAATAAATGCTGGCAAGGATGCGGAGAAGTGGGAACCATAATACATTGTTTGTGGGATTGAAAATTAGTGCAACCACTTTGGAAAACAGTATGGAGGATCCTCAGATGAATGGGAATGAACCTACCATATGATCCAGCAATACCACTACTGGGTATATACCCAAAAGAATGGAAACCAAACTATCAGACTGACACATGTGTATCTATGTTTATAGCTGCCCAATTCACAATTGCCAAACTATGAAAACAGCCAAGATGTCCACCAACAGATTAATGGATTACAAAACTATGGGATATGTACACAATGTAATTTTACTTAGTCATAAAGAAGAACAAAATCATGTTATTTGCAGGGAAATGGATGCAACTGGAAAACATTATGTTAAGTGAGATTAGTTAGTCACAAAGAGTAAAAAAATATATATTCTCCCTAATATGCAGATGCTAGGAAGATGATGGGGCATACGAGGGACTCCAGATGAAAAAGGAGAAACCCTAGATAAGCAAAGAAGTTGAGTTAACTGAAGGTGATGGACGGGGTTGGGGGGCTGGGAGGGGGGGCACCCTAATGCACATGATGTACTTTCACCAATATATCAAATTCAATCACTAAACTGAACTTGAGAAGGAGGAAGGGCAAGGGAGTGGGGTGGGAAATGGAGAAGGGGTTAAGTGAGAAATGTGTGCATGTATGCCTTTGTTAGCTTGTACCTAAGAAAGATGTATGATTACAATGCACCAATTAATAAAAGAAAGAATCACAAAAGTCAGAGGAGCCCTGAAATGCCTGTGCCCTCACCCCTGCATTAGCCCTCTCTCAGCACCAGCCTCACCTGCCCTCCAGGGAGGGGAGGCAGAGTTCCTAGGCACCGGCTGCATTTGAAGACTGCCTGCAATCTAATCATCCCCATTAAGGTGGAGCAAACAAAGAAAGGGAAGAGGTAATTGTCAAGTCAACAAACTTGAATGGTCTCAGGGAATAAAGTCAACATGGTAATTATACCTCTTTCAAAAGCAAAACATAGGAGCTAAATATTTGCACTAGCTTTTCCTCATTCAAATGGAAGCTCCTCTCCCAGTTGGCGGCAGAGCAGATCACCTGAACTGGCAGCTTTCCCACCCCCTAAACCTGCCTTGATGCCTCTGTTGACAGAGGTGAGCCATTACTCGGTACTAAAATTCATTGTCCACACACTTGACACTTGGCAACACTCTGGAAATTGATCTACTCAAATGGTTTTAGAGCTAAATGAAGGCAATTTATCCCTCTGCTCTTCCATACCATGGTCCTAAGGGACAGAGTCACTAACAAGAGGGCAATTGTGTTTTTCTGAGAGGAAAGTCTTATGGGAGGAAGGAATCCAAAATCTTGGTAATGTTGGACATAAAGTGCTGAGAAACGTCAAATACCATGTGTACTGTTATATCACTTACACATAACATTTGTATGCATGATCTACAGGATTTAGCTTTCATACTACCATGGAGGAAGCTGAGTACTTGACTCTCCATTACTAGAAGACAGAACAGGAAGCAGTGACTGGCCTAAGTTCACACCCTGTAAGTGAAAAAGCACATGTTTAAATCCAAGTTTTTTACTCCAAATAAAATGTGTTGTGCTACTGAAGGTGGTGGTGGTGGTGGTGGTGGTGGTGGTGATGGTGTGTGCATGTATGTGTGTACACATGCATGTACATATTTACAGAGAGGGAGAGAGAGAGATTGGCTCTTTTCTCCTGCCTACTCACACTTTCCAAGTCATCTCATGTATGCAATCTTCATCAAACTCCACTGTCCCCAGATAGAACCCTCATATACCAGGGAGCAGGCAATCTGGCAGTCCCCAGACTGGCTGTGCTCAGAGGTAGGAGTTCTAGTTGCACAGGTCTTTGCCTTGCCTTAAAAGCACAGACTATAGAATCAGACAGATCTGGGTTCTAGCAACAGATCACTCTGAACCTCAGCATCCCACATACCTCACAGGATCATTAACAGATTTACATGGAAGGATACTATATGATATCTAACACAGTGCAGGGCACACAGAAAATGCTCAATAAGAGTAAGTGATTCTTTTTACTTGTAGTTGTTGTTTTGGGGATTAAACCCAGGGGCATTCTACCTCAGAGCTATACCCACCCCACAACCCTTTGTTGCTTATTTGTTTGAAACAAGGTCTCACTAAGTTGATAAGGATCTCACCATGTTGTTGAGGCTGGCTGTGAACTTGTAAATCTCCTATCTCAGCTTCCCAAGTACTGGGATTATAGATATATACCACCAGACCTGCTAAAGAGAGCAATTCTTACTGTATAACCTGTTCACTCCTGAGTCACATCTGTGATGGGAATGGCCAGGCTGCCTTATCTAATCACTACCCTGAAGCCTTTACCAGAGTTGCTCTTTGGGTATGAAGATGCAGGGAAACAGTGCTGTCCTCCTCTCTGGGCTCTAGTTGCTGAACAGTAGCAACATAGGCAACAGATACTTCTGTTTCCTGAATGTTTCCTGAATTGTTCAAAGTGCTCTCTGTGAATGAATGCTTTGATTCTGCCAATACCTCTATGATAAAAGGGGCATCTCCACTTTAGATGTATTGATGTCATTGATCGTGTCTATGGCCCTGCTGTACATTGAATGTGTCCTCATAAAACTCATAGATTGAAACCTGTTGCCTAAGGTGATGGAATTTGGAGAAAGGACCTTCAGAAAGTGGTTAGGTCATGAGTGTTATGCCTAGAATTAGTGCCCTTCTAAAAATGACCCAAGAAAGTTCACTTACCCATTCTGCCATGCAAGGACATAGCAAAAAGGTGGCCATCTATGAACCAGGAAGCAGGTTCTCATAAAATATGCTGGTGCCTTCATCTTGGAGTTCCAGCCTCCAGACCTGTGAGAAATAAATTTCTGTCATTTATAAGTCACCCAGTATATATATTTTATAGCAGCCTGAATGGACTCGGGCATGCCACAAAACATAAGTTTTATAGGTATACCCATTTTACAGGTAAAAAAAAAATGAAGAAAAGAAAGATTAAGTAACCTGACAAAGAATTCAAACCCATGGAGTTCACCCATCAGAGCACAGGTGAACTATCACATTCTGCCACCTGACAAGCTGGTGGGCCCCTTTGGGATGTTCCATTTTCTCTACAGTAGGGCTGACCCTTTCCAGCCACACTCTCCCCTCACCGCCCCCCCGCCAAGACTTCACTTGGACTCTGGCTCATGTTTCAACTGGAATCACAAAATGCTAAACTGAATGAACCCAGGGAATTAATATCCCTAATAACTTCCTCTTATTTTAGATGAAGAAACTGAAACCCAGAGGACAGGTGAGCTACTACAGACCTCAGGGCAGTGCTTTGTGAGTCTTATAACTTGAGTACCATGCAAGCATTAGACTCTTCCTACACTGCCTGCAGGGAGGCTCAGCTGTGTCCCTCTGTCCCCTTCTGTGACACAGTGAACAGTTCCTCACCATCCTGTATGTGAAGGCCCTGGAATGACTTAGTTGTTTTAGTTTTTGTTTGAATTGTATGATCTTTAAAAAAAAATTGTATCAGTGTATTTTAGTACCAGCAACCATAAATCCTTTGGAGTAGTGGGTAGGATATAAAAAATAATCAAGAAGTCAAACAATAATAAATGATGGTGAGGATGTGGAGAAATAGGAGCTCTTCTACACTATTGGTGGGATTACAAATTAGTGGACCTGCTATGTAGATCAGTGTGGAGGTTTCTCAGATAACTGGAAATGGATCCACCATAAGATCCAGCTATACCACTCCTGGGTATCTTTCCAAAGGGACTGAAATGAGAATATAATAGTGATACATGCATATCCACATTTATAGCAGCACAATTTGTAATAGTCAAATTATGCAACCAATCTAGGTATCCATCAACAGATGAATGGATTACAAAATTATGGGATATCCACAAAGTGGAATTCTATTCAGCAATAAAGAAGAACAAATGTCATTTTCAGTAGAATGGATGGACCTGGAGGACATTATGTTAAGTGAGATTAGCCAGTCACAGAAAGTGAAAGGTCATATGTGTTTCTCTCTCATATGCAGAAGCTGGGGAGTAATCGAGATACAAGAGGGATTTTAGATAGTGGAGGAGAAACCCCAGTGGAACACCTTCCGTGTTCCAGGGAAGGGTGGAGGGGGGTGTGGGAGAATTAACAAAGGAGGCACTTCCATTGATGTTATATACCTATGTTCTAAAATCAATGCCAATCTCAATATCATGTTTGGGGAAGAGGAGGGAGTAGGGAAGGAGCCAGGGGAAAGCTCACCAAGTGAGTCACTATCACTTTGAACTATGTTGTGATGTTTGTATATATGTATATATATATATGTATATATATGTATATATACATATACTGAAGAATAACATTATGAATACATATATATATATAAAATTGATGGCCAAAATCCATTGTGTATGATAGAAGGTACATGTATGTACATATACATATGTGTATACAAAACTTTGAATAAAATATTAAAGTTTATAAAATAAAATAAAAATAAATAAATGCATAAATGAGGTAACTACCAACTTGGCATTTCTTTTCATCATTCTTTCTGGAAATTTTGCGAATTCTGAAGTATGTAGGCACAAGAGAGGGCAGCAACTCTAGCAGTGAGTACACCATATAGATGCCCTTTGCAAAGGGAAACAATAATAAGAAATATGGGGCTATTGCTTTTCAGTGCAGAACAAGAGGATATCCAACAGTGCTGCCAGCTGGATATTGAAAAACATCAGCATCAAGCCACTGAGGGAGGTTGCAGTGCCTACAGTAAGAGTGAGTCACTTCTTCCACTTAAGTACCTGGGAAGGAGGTACCAAGCACAGTGCCCACTCTACTCTTACCACATGCACCTTCTCTTAAGGTCCTTAACTTGATGAAATAGAACATTTGCATGAGCACCTCTCTGAGGATCTCAGCCCTCATTATTCTGTCATTCTGACATTCTCCCTGTGTCTCTGCACGGCTGGCTCCTACCAGTCACCCACAGCTCAGGTCAGAGTCCACCTCCTCAGAGAGATGGTCCCTGGCCACCCAGCCAACTTCCTCTTACCACTCCAGCAAATCATCCTGAGTTATTTTCATCACAACATTCGTCACTACCTATCAATATGTAGCAGTGTTCAGTGCATGTTGGGCCCATTTTATGAACTGCAGGCAGTGGGGTGGCTACAGTGATTAATAGGGTGAGTCTTTAAGAATTGTTTGTTGATTGCCTCTTAATGCAAGCTTCCTGAGGACAGGGACCATGTTGGTCATATTCACCACTGTTTTCCTGAGGCCTAGAGCTAGGCCAGGTACACAGCAGATGCACAAGACATAAGTGTCCAGTGAAGATAAATAATATTCTAAATCAAGACTCTAATTCAAACTGGACCCAAACCATCCATTAACATGTAGTTAGCATACACTAACAATCAATACATTGACCAACATTTAGTTAGCTTTCAGTGTGTGTTGGGCCCATTTTATGAATTGCAGTGGAGTAGCTACAGAGATGAATAGGATGAGTCCTTAACCTTGAGAAGTTTATACCTTGGTTAGAGAGTTAAGACATATATATATTTATGACTGAAAAAGATGTAGTCAGCTCTCATGCACAAATAAGGGTTCAGAGAACAAAGATAGTGAAGGCTGAATAAAAGGGAAGGTTGATGTTAGGCAAGTGTTGGTACTTGTCTGTAATCCTACTACTTGGGAAGCTGAGACAGGAGGATCACAGGTTAGAGGCAGTCTCAGCAATTTAGTGAGGCAGACCCCCTACAATTTAGCAAGACCCTGTTTCAAAATAGAACTAGAGGTATATCTCAGAAGTAGGACACCCCTGGATTCAATCCCCAGTACCATGAAAAAAAAATCTATAACTAATCAGGGGAAAAGAGAGGGATATGCAGCCTCCCAGACTTCCTGAGCATCTTTGTGCTCAAAGAGATATGGTGATGGGCAACTTGACTCCCAACCTGGAGAAGGGCCCACATTCACCAATGTTCACTCTATGAATGGAGCTACACTAGTCTACACCTGCCAACTGTCATAACTCTGACTTTAGATCAAAAGGATGGGAACTATCTCACATATCTTAGTGACTTAGCCAATGAAGCCCAGTGTACCTTCCTCTACAGGATCTTACACTTCCCCAGTTCACACATCTACCCCTTGCTCAAGGCTGGGGACTTGTTCAAGGTTACATAAATATCAGGGACAAATCCCCAGGTCTGTGAGACTGCAAGAAGGTGTTCTTCTAAAACCTGGCTGAGGGAAACAAAGATTAAGCCCACCATGGCTCCTTTTATCCCAGTAAAGGAAAAGAGCCCTTCAGAAGGCTGAGCTGTTCAGTCAAAGGCAAAAAAGAATGGTGTTAAAACGGAAGCGTGCATGCCTTGAAATTCATTTGGTGCTCCCACCCTTATTCCTGTTGAAATTACTCCCTGGTGACAAGCTCTTTAAAGAATTTCTCTCAATTCCCTTCTGCAGTGCAGAGTAATTGTATGTCATCAAAAGCCTAGGAATAGTCAAGATTGCAAAATTCTTGCTGTGCTCTGGGTAAAATCATTACTCACCAGGCAATGTTTAGGAATCAAAATGCCCCCCTTAAGTTCCATTAAACACAAATATTTATCAACGCTGTGCTAGAATGTTAAGCTGACGAAAGCTTGGTGTTTGTGGGTGTGCATGCGTTGTGCATAATTAGTTTCAGGTTTTCAGTAAGTACAAGATAGCTTACTAAAGCTATACCCTTTAAAAGCCCACCCACAAGCAGACGGGGGCTTTTGTTTATTCTTAGAAAAATGTTCAAAATTGCAGCAGTATTGCCCAAACAGAGCCAGGGAATTTCTATTTCTCAGTCATCATGAAAAAAAATTCTGCCTATGCTAAAATGAAGTTGATTTCCTAGCCTAGCCTCCTGTGGCTGCTCTAGCCCTCCCAGAAGCCCTCCAGGAGAGAGGAAAGTGGATGTGAAAAATAATGATGCAGGAAAGCAAATACCGATGAATAAATCATTGTTAAGAATTCCTACTACAGCTTGGAGCAAATGAAGCTTTCAAGCTCTGTCTTGCTCCTTACACGTTGCATCTCCTAAAACAGGCCAGTACCTGTCAAGACCCATGGAAGGCAAAACTGAGATTCTGCTTCTTGTCCCAGTGATTTATTGGCTGTAGTATGTGTGAGATAAGGAGACAAAGAGCCAGGATAAGGCAGGGGGGAAGGCTCAATCAGACACAGAGTCTAGGCAAGGGAAGTAGCTCTTCGTACTCCAGAGCAAACAAGTCATTGCCTAAAGACTGTCTCCAAAGTCCCCCATTCTTCTGAGAAGCGATGCAGCTGTGGTCAGTCAACAAACACAGGGGTCTGGTGAGGCACTGATGGCATCCACCATGAGATGTGTCACTCCTCTCCATGAAAACTTTCTTAAATTCTGTGGGATAAGTTACAAACTCTTCAACATAAAATGTGAAATCTTCCATATTCCTCCTTCAATCTCTCATTTCTGAAATCGATTTTCTAAAAATCTAAGACAAACACATTTGGTCAAATGTCTATGCCTGTGTTGGGCATGCCTTCAGAGTGGTGTCCAGGGACATCCCCCTCACACGTCAGCGGCTCCCCCTGCCCTTAGAAGGAAGGAGGGTTCCCAGTCTCAGCCTCGCCTTCTCTGGGTCCCAGTCTAGCCCGCCAGCTGTATCTTCTCTGCCTCTTTTCATGCAGCCTGATCTTTGGCAGTGGAAAAGACTTAGTCATCTCCCAGTGATGCTGTGTTCTTACACCTGCCCCTGACTTTATGACAGTATTGATCAACAAGAGATAGAAAAGTTGAGAAAACTAAAATCCATCCTGAACCATCCCTCACTGTTACCAGCATTTTTGTCTGAAAGCACAGTTTTATTAATCTTGTTCTGGTCTTAAAAACCTCTCATAGTCTCTATCCTGAAGAACCATGTCCTAAATCCCTAGCGTGGAATGTCCTCTGCCTGCTTTTCTGCCTCCGTTCTTTAGTACTAGTCTCAGTTAAACTATCACCTCCACTGTGACACCATCCTGGCATACACAAGCCTTCATATTCCTCCATGACCCTGTGCTAATATCTTCTTTTTTTTAATCACTGACTTAATACTGCTTCATACAATAGACTTCCACCATCAGATTGTGGGTTTCCTAAAGGCAACGTCCTTCATAGCACCCGGCACCTCTCTGGGTACAAAGTGCAAGCCAGTGCAATGTAGAATGCACATCTGCTGCTTGGACTGCTGTGAATAGTTTTCCCAGGCACAGCAAGACTGTCACAGAAAACTCACTTAAAAGGACATTTAGATTAACCTGAGAACAGAAACAACAGCACCACTTGTTAAGACTTAGTGGACACTTACTACATCAAACCTGTGCTTAAAACTTTATGGGATAATTTATTTAGATTTGTTATTTTCTCCATTCTATAGATGAGAAGGCCATACCATGTGAAGGTTATGTGACTTATTGAGGTTCACATGGCTGGTAAGTGGCAGAGTCAGGCCACAGAGCTAGAATCTGGGCCTCAACTCTGTTCTCTTAACCACTAAGTGAACAGAAGGGAAAGATTACTGGCTTCCCATACTTTGAAGCCACCCACCCAAGGGGAAGGTGACATGATGACAGTCAAAACATTCTCATGAGCAACAATTAAGGGCCCTCTGCCCATTCACCTCCGCTTTATTAAATGGAAATGGCTGGAATGACCACAAAGAAAGGGAGTGTGGTCAAGGGAGGGAGTGTTTTGTTTTTATCTTTTGTAGTACTGGGGATTGAATCCAGGAACATTCTGCCTCTGAGCCACATCCCCATCCCGATATTTTTTATTTTAAAACAAGGTCTCACTAAATTACCTAGGGCCTTCCTAAATTGCTGAGGCTGCTTTCAAACTTGTAATCCTTCTGTTTTAGCCTTCCAAGTACTGGGACTACAGGTGTGCACCACCACACCAGGCTAGCAGGTTCTTGATGTATATTTTATATTTATTTTTACAGCTTTTCTTTTGTTCCTCTTCCCCCAAGGGAAAGTCTCTGAACTGGAATAGGAAAAGTACTTCTCTGGGTCTTGGTTTTCTCATTATTGAAATTGACTTTTGCCTATTCTATTTTTCTAAGAATGCTTTTGTATGGATTCCCCACTCCGTGCCAAGCTCCATAAAAAGGGAGAGTGTAAACTGGGCGTGGTGGCGCATCCCTGTAAATCCAGTACTTGGGAGTCTGAGACAGGAGGATCACAGATTTAAGCCCAGGCTCAGCAACTTAGTGAGATTCTCAGTAACCTAGAGAGACTCCATTTCAAAATAAAGAATAAAATATGGCTAGGGTTCAATCCCCAGTACTACACACACACACACGCACACACATACATCTTGTTTAAAATAAAGATGTCTGGGCTCAAAGTGGACTTCCACACTTGATGTTTGAGAACTACTGAGATAAGTACCATGCAAATGGAAAATGTCTGCAAACTGTTCATATTTAACAATCTAACTAAGTTAACTTCAGGTGCAATTGCTATTATAATCCAATAAAAAGCCCGGTATGTGGTGCACACCTGTAATCTCAGTCTTGGAATGCTGAGACAGGAGAATCACAGATTCAAGAACAAACTCAGCAAATAGTGAGACTCTCATCAACCTAGCAAGATCCTGTTTTAAAAAAAAAATTGGGCTGGGGTAGGGGGGTAGCTCTGAGGTAGAATACCCCTAGGTTCAATCCCCAGTACCAAAAACAAAAACAAAAACAAACCTGACAAAAAGAAGAAACTTCTCTTGTTTCTGCTCACTTTGCCTTTTCTTCTTATTTCTTCTCCCCTTCCTTCTCCTTCCAAAGATATTTACAGTTTCTGGCTCAGGGCAAGGCTTAGGAGAACAAGCCTAGAGGAAATCCTGTCCCTTCCCTCAAGGATCTCACAGTCCAACAGGAAAAAGGAAACAGTAATTTACATTTGGATAGAATAAATCTTAGAGCAGAAATGAGCTAAGATGTCACTTCTCCAATTTATTGAGTAAAGAAGATTTTCACCAGTTTGTTTTGAGTCTGTTGGCCTTAAATGCGATCCTTGAAATGTTGTAGAGCAAAGAAGATAAGACAGAGATTTTGGAATATTTTTAAACTGGGTGTGGTGTCCCACGCCTATAATCCTAGTATTTGGGAGGCTGAGACTAGCCTCAGCAACCTAAAGAGACTCTCAGCAACCTAGCAAGACCCTATTTCAAACAAAAATTCTAAAAAAAGCTGGGGGTATATATAGCTAAGAAGTAGAAGACCCCTGGGTTTAACACTAGTGCCACAAAATAATTAAATTAAATTATGCCTTGATTTTTAAAAATAATTTTTTTCCAATTCATAAATACTTTGCTTTCTTCAATTGAAATATCCAATGCCCTTCCATCCCCAGAACCAGCTTTCCTGGGTCAATAACTCTTCCTTCTAAACCATATCAATTTTATTTATTTGCTTTTTACTTGTGCCCAACTTAGGTACATGGTAGGCTTGTAAATATTGGTAAGTGGACACATTTTAGGTTGTAGTAAATACTAATGATAAAAATCTACTTGTTAAAAATTCATCTTCTACATGGTTCTTTTCTTGGCTTTGTTCTCATTGTGATTAGATTTCAACCATCTTAATTTCCATTATAATGACAATATTTGATTCTTTCTCTATAGACTAAATTCTAATTACTCAAACATTTACCATGTACAAAGCTAGAGATGAAGCTTCATTAAATGAGCTTGTATCAGGAGATTGTACCTTATATTTATGGTACAACTCAATCTCATAACCAACCCCAAGAAAGAGATGTCATCCTCATTTACAGAAGAGAAGTCTGAAGTTCAGCTCCACAGACAGTTAATGTGAGTGGCACCGTGGCAATTTTTACTACAATGGCCATGCCCTTTTTCTTTACACCTCTCTGCCTCCCACAAATATATGACCTACTATGACATCTAGAAAAATATGGGGAAAATATGACATGTGCATAGTTAGCTATTGTATTACTATTCTCTCTCTCTCTCTCTCTCTCTCTCTCTCTCTCTCTCTCTCTCACACACATTTTCTCTGTCTCTCTCTTAATCTTCACTGTATCCCTCCACAAGGACTAACACAGGGCTATAAATATAGTAGCTTTGGATAAACCAGATTCAGGAAGGAAGGAGGGAAGGAAGGGAGAAAGGGAGATAGGAGAGAGAAACAACCTAAGTACAAGTAACAGTCTTTGAGATCATGAAGGGCACCATTTTAATTGGGAAAGTGATCTGAAAGGGCTTCAGAGAGGAGGTAGCCTTTGGTGAGGAGGATTTTCAAAAGTACTCAAGGTTGGTAAAGGGCTTTTCAAGCACAGAAGGATATGAGAAAGACAGAGAGGCGGACAGGGCACAGTAGTTTGGGGGAAATGATGTGAAATTTAAGATGTACTGAGAACATGGATAGGAAATGTGGCAGGAGAAAGATTGAGATCTGTTAGGAAAGGCACTCGACTTTGTATTCCACACTAGAAATGAAGGGTAGCCACATATCATGCTTGAGGGGAAAGATACACCCCAGGTGGTGCAGAAAGGGCAGGCGACACCTCAAGGTCTGAAAAAACAAATCTCTGAATTTATTCTGGACACTGACATATAGCTCCAAATCCCAATAGTCAGCTCTTAGTTTCAGTTAAAGAAAATGACAGGAGTTATACAATTCAAGACAAAATAAAACATTTTTTAAAGGTTATCACACTCCTCTCTCACAGCTGAAGGAAGTCCTGTGAAATTGAAAGTACATTCTGAAGAGCTCCGGAGGGAAGCTCTTGTCAGGAAGGTGTCTATAAACCTCTTTGCCTCGGTGATATATCCTTGAGGACTTGTTTATGAGAAAGAAACATTGCCTGGTGGGATTTCATCCATTTAACAGGCTTCAAGGGGCTCAGAAGTCCGTCATTGCCTGCATTTCTCGGCCTGGTATATGGCAATACTTGAGCATGATTATCAGACCCTCAGAGCAAGGTCATGCCCTCTCCAACCTGAGCCACTTTGAGGAGTAGAAGATGAGATGGCAGCAGAATGGATCTGTCTGTAGGGAATATTCAGTGTCAGATTCTTCCTCAGATAGCTGCCTATCACTAGGCAGTGGATATCAGCTGAGCCAGACCTTGACAACCATCAGGATGTCATCTGCCAACGTCCTAGAGTAGAAGAGGATAGAGGGGCACTAACTCATGGGCCCTGTGCAGAATACCATTGTCCAGAGACAGTATTAAGGTGGGAGAGATGTCTTTATCAGCTGAGGCTTGCAAAGCACAGGGAACCCTGAGCAAATCTACCCATTTGGGTTTCTCTACATGGCCGCCAGATAGTGGACCCTTCATAACCTGTTGTCTTCAGACTCTTTCCTGTCTCAAGTATTCAAATTTGCTCTCAGACCTCACACTGAAACTATGGCATAAATCATTAAAAAGACAGTTGAAACGGCAATTATCAAGAAAACAATAACAAATACTGGCGAGGATGTGGGGAAATAGAAACCTTTATACACTGTCAGCGGGGTTGCAAATTAGTACAGCCACTATGGAGATCAGTGTGGAGGTTTCTCAGAAGACTGGGAATGGAACCTCCATATGACCCACTTATACCACTCCTGGGAATCTTTCCAAAGGAAAGATTATTATGTTTATAGCAGCACAATGCACAATAGTCAAATTATGGAATCAGCCTAGGTATCTGTCAACAGATGAATGGATTACAAAACTATGGTATATGTACACATTGGAATTCTACTCAGCCACAAAGAAGAACAAAATCAGATCATTTGCAGGAAAATGGATGGAACTAGAGAATATTATGCTAAGTGAGATCAATCAGTCTCAGAAAGTGAAAGATCATATGTTTTTCTCTCATGTGAAAGCTAGAGAGAAACTTGGAAAACAAAAGAGATTTTAGATAAATAAGGAGAGATATCAGTAAAATAGTGGAAGGAGATTGAGGGAAGGATGAGGTGAGGAGACTTGATGAAGGAAACAGTTCAAATAATGCTATCTACATGTTCAAAATTATCAACACCAATCTCAATAACATACACAGGGAAGAGGAAGTAGCAGGGTGGGATCTAGAGGGAAACCCACCAAGTGCTGTGTGCATGTATGCTTCATCACTCTGAACCTCATTATGATGTATAATATATATGTATAAAGCAACAGCTAAAACTAGTACCATCCATCCTGGCTCCCATCCCACCACACACACTGGCATTTGCACTTTAACAAGGTTAAGATACCTGGAGTAGCTTATCTTAGTCATTAATAATGAGTATGAGGGACCCTCATTATGATATTGAGGCCTTCCCTGTTCCCCCCAGATTATCCCATCTTATCAACTCATCTGGAGAACAGAACATAGGAACAGAAATCCAGATATTTGGATTCTAGTCCCATCTCTGCCACCCACTAGACTATATAAAAGGACGCAATGCCCTAGCATGTTTATGCTGCCACGATAAAATACCTGAAACTGGTTAGTGGATAAGCAACTGAGTAAGGCTCCAGAATAGTGGCTCCACTGGGTAGTGGATCAGCAAGAGTAAGGTTCCAGTTTGAGGTCTAGTGAAGACTGCTCTCAGCTTCCAAAGTGGCACCTGATTGCTATGCCTTTCCATGGCAGAGGTGGAGCGGCAAAACACTTGGCTCCTTTCTTCTAGTTGCTAATCTCATTCAAAAGGCCCCACTTCTGAGCCGGGCGTGGTGGCGCACGCTTGTAATCCCAGCATTTGGGAGGCTGAGACCGGAGGATCCGGGTTCGCGGCCAGCCTCAGCTACCTAGTGAGGCACTCCACAACTTAGTGAGACCCGGTTTCAAAATAAAGAATAAAAAATAAGGCTGGGGGTGTAGCTCAGAGGTAGAATGCCCCTGAGTTCAATCCCCAGTACTGCAAAAAAAAAAAAAAAAAAAGGCCCCACTTCTAATAGTGTTCCATAGAAGATTAAGTTCCAACATGAATGTTGGAGGTGACACAAACATACAAACTACAGCAGGCAGTTATTTGGATATTTTTCAAAGTGCCATTTGCTCATACTTAAATGGAAATGATGCCTTCCTTCTGTATCTCACACTGTGGAAGTACCATGTAGCTGGAAAGGTTACTGTATCGATAACCTCACCTATGATGTAGGCTCATCCAGCCCATCAGTCCCCCCACACACACACTTGGCTCTGGTCACCTTCTAGGTAGAGCTTCCATGCCTTTAAACAGAGATCATTCTATTGGTCTGGTCTTGAATTTTCTGTGGCTCCCTACCATGTACAGGGTAAAGGCATGCTTCTTGATGGACTATGCCAGTTCTACACGTATTAGTCCCAATCTACCTTGATTTCATATCTCTTGGTAAAGAACAATGCTAAATAGTGTCTACTGATCACATAGGGCCAGGCACTGTTCTAAGTATCTTACAAGCATTAACTCATCAATGCTTACAAACATAAAGTATGACTGAGATTCTCATTTTAAGGATGTGAAAGTAATTCTAAGAAGCAATCTCACAGTTATTAAGTGATCCAAGCTAAGATCCAACTGAAGTCATATATTTTGCCCCAGGCACCAATATCCTTCTTAGATGGTCCCTAGGTTTGAACCACACTGCATAGCACACCATCTCTCAGACACGTGTGTCCTGTTCATCACCAGCTCTGTGCCTTCATTTGTGCTCTTCTCTACCCCGATGTGCACTCTCCTTACTTCACATCCATCCAGATCTCTTCCACCCCTTAAGGTCTGACCCCAGTTCAGGGCGCCTCTTTTGCTTATCTCGCTGAGAATGGCCAGGACCCTCTTCCCTACTTCCATAGCTCCTTGTGGCCCTCTTAGCCCATTTTCTGTTGCTATACAAAATATGTGAGACTAGGTGATTTATAAAGAACAGAGGCTTACTTTGTTCACAGTTCTAAAGGTTGAGAACTCCAAAAGCATGGTACCAGCCTCTGCTTGACATTTGGTGCAGGTCTTCTTGCTACATAATAACATTGCAGAGACATCACAGAGCAGCAAGACACAGCAAGCATACCAGCACAGGCCTGTCTCTTCTCATAAAGCCACTAACACCATCATGGGGGCCCCGTCCTTATTACCTCTTCTAATTCTAACTATCTCCCAAAGGCCTCACCTACTTCTCAATACCATTAGCATATGGCTTTGGAGATTATATTTCTAGCACATGAACTTTGGGGAAACACATCAAAACTACAGCATGCTCCTTTATCTTCTAGGGACGCTGTTTGTTGCTTATTTGTCCATCTGGGCACCCCCTTAGATGGCGGGCCCTTTGAGTACATGGATGAGTCTCGTTGGTCCCTATACCTCCAAGAGCATACAGGACAACCTCGTGGACTCAAGTCTCCTTTACAGCAACGTTTCAGCAGATTTCAGATTCCTCTCATGATGATGTGCCTTTCATAGTAGAAAGGCCAGCCAGGCAGGAAGAGCTTAACTCTCATTTCATAGAGGAGGAATCTAAACCTAAAAAGAGAAGAGATGTGCCCAAGGAACCATCCAGAGAGGTAAGTGCAGACAAGCTGGAAAGAGATGTCCCTACTCCTATCCCCCGTGCTCTCTCCTAACAGTGTTTGGCTCTTGACCTCTTTCAGGCGTGCAGTGTTTGTTGACATTTTCCTGAGGCCACATAATGTGGTACAAAGAGGCAGATAATAACAATAGCTAACATTTTCTGAGCTCTTAGTGTGTGCCAGCTACTGTTCTGAATGTTTCACTGGCAGATTATTTAGTCTGAATGACAACCCTGTGAGAGGAGGTCCATTATTACCATCAGTTGTTAAAGAAAACCACAGCCAGACAGAAGTTAAAACAGTAAAGATGGATTTTATTTTAAAGAACTATGGCAATAGGAGAAGAAATACCCCAGCTTAGCACTGTGCTCAATTCTAAAACAATCGGCACAGGTGGGGATTCATAGACAAGAAGCAAGTTGGGGAAGGGGCAATAGTGGATGGGAAATTACCAAGAGAAGACATAAAATCTGTGGGCGTTCTGGCTGAGCCAACCTAATAGTATTTTTGCTGAAGGCAGGCCAGGGTGCTCAGACTCCATCAAGAGTTTGATCAGGTATCAGATATTAAGGATGGAAAGCTTTCCCTAAACTGACTTATTAGGATTTTTGTTAAAGCTGGACTGCACAAGTACATATTCAGATGGGTCTTGTTTAGGAAAGGATTCAAGGGAACCAGACTAAAGTTTAGTTGAGCAACGAAGCTTTTTCACAATCCATTTTATTTATAAGAAAGGGAGTCACAGAGAGGTTTAGTAACCTGCCAGAGGTCACACAGTCATAAATAGGGAGCTAGGATTCCAATGACTCCAGGAGCCATGCATGCAGATACTATGCTCTGCCGGTTCAAAAGGCAATGTCTAGGTCTGATGCCTGTGGGCCCTTGGATACATAAGGTAAGACACTCCATGTAAGGCACTCCATTACAAGACACTCCGTGTAAGGCTCTGTATGTAGTCAGCCCTCATTAAACGACAAATCTGAAAGTTGCCATGAAGCATCTCACACTAGCCCTATCTGGCCAAAGCCTTCCATGGTGATGAAAGAATTGACAAACGGAGACGTGTAATCAGCTATTTATTTTCAGCTCACCTCCACCAAGTTGAGAAAAACATTAAGTGCATCACTCCAGTCATGAGAAAGAGGTAGGCGAGAGTCAGGTTTGACATTGTGTTTTAAAAGCTCTTAAATAATTACAGTGTTCAGAGTAAACAGGGCCTTTATGCTTCATTAGGCAGTGTGTATTATGGCTCCATTAACACACTGCAGCGCTTTTCCATTTCCCATCTTTCGAAACATGCTGAGAAGGGGGCTGAAGCCATCAGTGTTAATTGATAGCTAACAGAAACAAACTTACTAAAAGGGAAATGATTCTGAGGTTCTAATATGATTAATTATTAAAGCTCCTGGTACCTATCCTGACGGCGTAACAGGAAAACTAGATATTGCTAATATTTATTCATATAAAGGCACAGCCTGGTTATAGCCTCCTTTTAGTGTCTGCTCTTGAATCTACCCAGGCTAAAAAGGAAAGCCAAGAACATTTGCAGATGATTAACAATAAAGTGCTGTTCTCACTTTCATTCCCCAGAAAATCCGGGACATGTCTTAATGAGATGAGTTGGAAAGAGAAGCCCTGCTTTTGCCCTTCAACCTTCACTGATGCTTCAACAACCCACAATACCCACTGCTTTAGGTTTATAGTAAAAATGCAGGGTTTACTCAGGATAAGTGCTTGTCTGAACAAAAAAAGTCTTCACTAATACCTTTATCGCTATAGAGGCATCTGCAGGTATAGATGAAGATAGATTCGGTAAACAGGCAGACAGAGACACAGATGTAGACGCAAACATGGATTAAAATGAAAAAATGTATAGATATGTCAAAAAACATACATAGGCTATTCTGAGTAGAGATTCACAGCTGGATTCTGGAGCCAGATTCCCTGGTTTAGATTCTGGTGTCATTGCCACTACCTGGGTGCCCTGGAATGACGTAGCTCACCTTAACGGCAACCTCGTGTCATACAATGACCTGGCGTCACTGTTATAAAGTTAAATGAGATAATTCATGTAAAATGCTTAAGGCCATTGCTGGCTCTAGTCATGTTTTGTTGGTATTTGCTGTTATTACGATTGTTGTTTTCTGAGTATGCCAGGCTGTGCTATGGAGGATATAGAAGTGAAGGAGACTTGGGCCCCGACCTTAGGAAGTCTGTCACTGTGTGCCTTATGACATTTCACGAGTAACTATTACAATTTAAAAAACAAACAGGAAAACTCTTAAGAGAGGAACATAAGAAAGACTACAAAATTTCAGAGGGGATGAAACTCCTGCCGAGAGGATGACAGATGCTTTGCAGAGAAGACCAGAAGGGCATTCTAGAGGGAATGGTGCCTGGAAGAAGGGACCTGGAGGGTTTCCACCAAGAGCCGTAATGCGGAGTGTTATTAAGTCAATCTTTAGAAAGGAGAAAGGAGAGGGGATGAGTAAGTCTAGGGAGAGGGGAAATGTCAAAGTTTGAATGGGCCTACCTAAGTTCAGAAAAATAGGTGGGGCAAGAAGCACTCCACAAAACCTTGAGGGGTAGTGTGAGTATATAATTAAATCTTTTCTATCAAAGGCATAGCTTAAACTCCATTTTGCAAAACTGCCATTTTGTAACTTTGTAGAAACTCACATTCTTTTGTAAAATTAGCATCTCTTAAAAAATTGCAAATGTCAACCCCTCCCCTGGAGTCCCCCGTAGCTGTCCATGAATATTGTGAAGCTATCTCCCACCCAAAGAGAACAGTGCAGAAGCTTTGCATTAGGAATCTGTAAGGCACTCTCCTTCAGGTGTGCTCCCTAATATACCTGGCAGCACCCTTTTTTTGCAAAAAAGTAAAATCGCTTTGCCAAACAATTTTCGAACATGTACCTTTTTTAATACTGAAAATTTTTCTTTTTAAAAATGTTTTATTGGGTGCATTGTAATTTTACATCATATTGGAGTATAGAGTGTCAAAAAAAATGCATGCACACAACTCTTGTTGCCCTCTCTACCAGGTCCCTCTCCTCCCTCACTCTCACCCTGCAAGTCTTTGGAATTGGAATTAGTAATTTTCATACCATCATTCTACCATTCTACCATTCTACTATTTTTTATGATTATTTTTAACAGCAGGAAGCCAGGGGCCACTAGCACAACACAGAATCCTCCTCCAGTAAAAGATGCTCAGTAGTCTGACAGTTAAAGGAAATGAGATCAATTCCCTGCTCTTCCTTCCACTAGTCCAGAGGAGACCTTGGAACTTTCCTGTCCTTTTCTGGATTCCACTTACCTTAACTACAAAATGAGAGATTTGGATCAGAGAGTCTCCCAAAACCCTCCCAGCTGTAGCATTCTAAGGCTCCACCACGCCACTCATACATCTTTGTCACTCCTCCAATTCCTGTATTTATATACAAGCAGATGGGATTTAAGTAATAACTGATAAGATTAGTAAAGGGTTAAAAAGTATAAAAAGTGGAGCAGGAGATGGAGGCAGGCAGGACAAGGCATTTCTGCAAACAGGATGGGAACAATTTGATGGCAAGGCCACCTTTTCCAAGCCTTCGGGACTTGAAAGTGAAGCTATTAAGTACCTCAAACCACTCTTTTTAAATGAAGTGGTTTATTTGGACAAACACTTCAAGCTAAGAGGCAATGTTGGTGCAGCTAGAATTGGAGTGCTCTGAAAAGCATTAACACGATTTCTCACTGTCCTTTATCCTCTCCACTCCAAGGGAAGTGGAGTTATTTGAATTAGTGTTCAGCCAATGCCATTTTGAGCCTTTCTGTCCCCAAGTTCCTCAAGATTTTACTAAGTCACTTATATTGACACGATTAAGTTTTCATTAACTTTAATGGAAGCTGTGGGCGTGAGGTCCATTTTGTCCTCTGGGACTTTTGCTTCTTGTTGGTAAATTTTTGAACTTTATTTGACTCATCATTACAAATATATGTTGGGTAATGACAACTAAGTCACAGTGATTTCTGAACGAGATGGAACTTCTATTTCAACTCACTTGGAAAACTAATAGATGTCTCCTTATAAAAGAGATGCAGAAAGGTCAGAGTCAGAGATGTGAAAATAGAAGCAGAGTTTGGAATGATGTAGGGCCTTGAGCCAAAGAATGTGAGAAGTTTTTAGAAGTTGGAAAAAGCCAAGGAAGCAGATTTTTCCCTAGAACTTCCAGAAGAAACACAGCCCACCTTAACACTGATTTTGGACATCTGACCTCCAGGATTCAAAATAATAAATCTCTATTATTTTCAGCCAATAAACTGTAGTGATTTGTTAGAGCAGCAATAGGAAATGAAAACATTTGTAATAAATAAATAAGTTTATGCCTTAGTTAGATGAGCTTACCTAGATGTGGAAAATCATGTTATGGGGGATTGACTCAAACCACCCAAATTTACAAGATCCTGAGAGCCTGACCTCACACTGATTTACTCAGTTGTGATGTGTTGACATTATTTCATCCCTAGGGACAATAAGGAGATTCCAGAGACTTCATGAGCTCTTGAAACAGGTGGACCCTACCTCAGCGGGAGAGCCATGAAAACGACCTTCTGGAACCTGTTGGAAGGCCCTGTGCTTCCCAGGGTAGTGTTGGTTCCTGTTGTAACTGGAAAGGGCCTGAATCTCATAGAGTTGAGCCTGAAGCACATAGGCCCTGCTTGTCTAAGCTGGTGAAGCTACTCGTAGAGACTGTGGGCCACAAGATACTCCAAGCCCACTCTGAGAATCAGACCAAAAATAAAAAAATTTAAAAAAGCAAAATGAGGAAAACCTCCAAGTCTTATCCCCAAAGCAACTAGATGCCATCCTCTTATTTAAATATTCCATCCCAATAGGATCTAAACATCTGATCTGCTCCACACTCTTTCCCCTCCAAGGTCCAGGAAACTTTGGAACTGCCAGCATCCATGAGTTGATGATGTTCTTTCTCCTCTACACAAAGAAAGAGCACCTGGTCACAGCAGAGCCCAGTCCTGTTCCCTCTCTTAAAGGCATTCTTTCAAACCCCTGGAACCCTCAGAGTTGAACTCCCTCACTCCTTAATGTCCAATATTATGGATCCAGGATTTGCATTTAAATCAAGTCTTCTGACTAGCTTATTGGGTCCAGCATTTTAATTGCCTTTCTTGTTTTATTATGTGATATCTTCTTTTTATTTAATGACTTCCCAGGGCTCCTGCGGTATCAGGATTATGTAAGTTCCAGAGCTGCTTAAATGATACCCACAGCTTTACAGATAGAAGGAAAATGTTTAAGGTGAATTTAATTTTCATTCTCCTTTCATTCCACTAACCAAAGACTAGGGGAAGTTTTTCTCTTTCTGCAACAAGGGGAGAATTTCCAAAAGGAAAAGCTTTTGCCTAATATTGGCTTATTATTTTTTTAAAATAATAAGAATTATTCTCACACTCAGAATATGGTATGAGCTTGCATAGCCATTTCTTTGTTGTTCTTAATTTGAATAATCCAACATGATAGCTTTTAAATGCATCTCCAGGGTCTTGACTATTTTTAATTAGTGTGGCTTCATTTTTTTTTTTTTTTTATGGTTATCACTCTGGTTGATTTGTTTGTGATCTTCATGCTTCACCAGTCCCTGCCTCTTCACCTGTCTCTTCTGTCTCCTCGTCATATTCAACCATGGTTTATAGAAGCTGGTAAAATTCTGAATCATTTGTGTTTATAAAGACAAAGGTCTCTAGTTCTTCCTGGGTGCCTCTCATCTCTCTCAGCCTCATGCTTAGAAACGAATCTGAAAGTTTATGAGGATATGTTCCCTCTGTAATGAGGAAAAGCCCAATAAAATGTATCATAAAAAGGAATCATAAAATTAAAGGTGAGGCATCATACATTTTACTTTGCTTTGGTTTTACAGGGAAAACTGAGGCCCCGGGGCAGATAAAGCCATGAGGCCAGGTAAAGGCAAACTGACGCCCAGGCTGCTCTTGTGTCTGAGAAGCCTGGGCTGCTCTATGGCCCAGGCCACCTGCTCTGAGCTGAGCCCAAATGTGCAGGGCAGAAGCAAATAGCATGCTGAGATCAGATTATTCCATGGGCTCCCTCCCCAGGAATGCTTGGTGTCTGCTCCAGTCTCTGCCCAGGGTTCTGGTGTTGAAGGAGCACAAATTTGAAGGTCAAAAGATACCAGTTCTATTCTCCCCTTCAACACTAATCAGATCTGAACTTGGATGAGTCACTTCAGTCTCCAAATTTCAGTTTATTTTCTGTGGAATACAAAAAGTAAGTACCTCCTCTACAGCACAGAGTACTGATGGACAGCTTCCCTATCTTTTTTTTTTTTTTTGTCATGGACCTGGGGATTGAACCAAGGGACATTCTACCTCTGAGCTACACCCCCAGCCCTATTTTATATTTTAGTTTGAAACAGAGTCTCACTAAGTTGCTAGGGCCTTGCTAAGTTGTTAAGGCTGGTTCGAACCTGTGATTCTCCTGTCTCAGCCTCCCATGTTTTGAGATTTCAAATGTGCATCACCATGCCTGCTATCCTATCTTTTGAAAATCTCCATTCCTGGCTTCCAGGACACCTTTTAAAAAACTTTTTCAGTCTCCTCTCTGAGATGATTTTCTTTCACTTACCTCAACACAGGCTTCCTTTAGGATTCTATTTTCCCTCTGTTTCTGATTTTGCACACTTTTCCTAGACATTATCACAGCCTGACTTTCATTGCCACCCATGAGCTAAAGATTCCCAAATCTCTTCCTCCAACCCAGACTTTACTTCTGAGAGAAGCATCCACCTGCCCTCAGGAGGCCAGTGGTTTCCATCACACACTCACACTTCTGTCTAAAGGGTAGGAAGTGGGTCTCTTTTACTTGTCACAAAATCAGTCTTGAGCACTCATCAATGTGTACCATATTTTGTAGGTAACATCTGATTTTTCCCTGGCTGAATCATCCTCTGACTCTTCATCTCATGAATTTCTACTCAATCTCAGGATCCAGCTCAAGAATCGTCTGCCCTGAAGTCTCCAAGGACCCCTATGCCATAGAATCCTGCCTGTGTGTCACCTCTACACCTCTATTACTGTCAGTCATCACTTGCTTTAAAAGACAATTTTTCTCCTAAGACCATGAGCTCCTTGAGGGCAGAGTTATACCACATTCATATTTACACTGTTGATGTTAGAGAAGAGCCTCACACACAGTTATTTATGTGACTGAGTGATTTGATACTCCTGACTACTAACAACTATTGCATGGAAATTTTAAAAGATGTATAAAACAAACACTATCCAGGATTCCTGTATAAAACAAAAGCCAATCGATCATCTCCATAGCCCCAAAATTCTGATTAATGCTTCATCCTGAATTTTAAACTTAATGTGGATATTATCAGGTGATTGCCTTTCCATTAAAATTAAGATAAACATAAGAGGGGAAAAAGGTACTGAAACAGCTAGCAATTTAGAGAAATAAAGGGCTTTAGGATAATGGATCAACTATCCAATTGATTTTCATTTGAAGTCACTTTAAGGTTGAACTCTCAAAAAACATCTTGATAGCCTATTCCAACATTTGGTTTTTCTTCTAGTTTTGCAGAGTATAGCAAAAACCTCTTTGATGCCTGCAAATGTTTTTTGGTTTCAGAAAGAAATTGAAAAATTCTTAGGGACCATCTCAAAAGAAAACTCATGTATCCTCTATCCACATCAGGGAAAACCTTGTTTCCTTGTATCAACCATCCCCAAAAGGGATGAACAAACAACTGCCTAAATTGTACTTTGAAGTCAAAGGAAGAGTCTAGATCACAGTAACACCTTGGAACTGACTCCTTGTCATTCATGAAACACACACTGCATTTTTTCCTCCTGTTTCCCATCTATCTCTTTGATTTGGAATAAAATTCTTATGCCTCTCCCCTCTGCCATCTATTAAAAGCTCCTCCAATTTTCCTGAATGGGAATATATCTTTTCTCTTTGCTACACTCATGAGGCAATTGCTGTGCACGTCACCAGAACTTCTTATGCTTAACTATGAACAAATCTCTCTCTCCTCCTCTAGACTGGATTTGTCAAAGGTAAGGGCTATATCTCGGAAATCCACAGCATCACTTTGTACCTTGGTACCCAGTAATTTCTCAGTAATTAAACATATACAAAGAATATTTAGTTTACTAATCCATGAGGAACATGTGACACTTCAATTAAAATTAAACCTAGCTAGCACTAGGAAAACCATTTACCTAGCTCTTCTCATCATATTTTAATTTGGCAGAAACTGACAACATGGCCTTTACAACCCTACCTCCCCAAGAGTCACATTATGAGTTCGATGATTAACGTATGACTGACACAGGAAACTATCTTTGAGAAAATGCAATGAATCCTGGAACACAGAAGAACTAGGCTTTAACCCTGAATGCAACAATGAATACGACATTTTTCTTCCATTAATCCTGATTTTCTCATCAATAAAAATCAGTCCTCAATGTTTGAAAAAATATTTCCCCAGGGTCTTGTGATGGTTATGGACCCAAATCCCAGCACAGATTAACTTTCATTTCAACCAAGAGCTGATCAATGTAGTCAATGTACCATGAGGCTCAGTTCTTCACAGGAAGAAATTGATGTGTTTAACCTTGTAGTTAAAACCTTTTCTAGACTTTTAGAATGCTTTCTTGCTCTAAAAAAAAAATCAACAAAAACAAAGCAAACCACACACCATACTCAAGAGTGTGCAGAGATGAGAGAAAATATTGGAATCCATGCCACACGTAAATAAATGGAAAGAAAGAGAGGTGATTAGGAGGGGAGAGAGCATGAGATGCAATTAGGGGGCCAAGGTACTGGCACTGGAGCTCTTGGCAATGAGTCACCATCACCAGGCATTTAAGCAAAGTCCAGGTGAGTTCCAAGTAGCAATTAGAAAAGCAAGTTTGAGTATTAGTGACGGGTTATCACATAGCCTCAAGAACAGGTTCAAGTGGTGAGTAAACACATAGCCAAGAGATGCTATGATTCTCTCTCTTGAGTTTCAAGCATACATGTTTCTGGGAAACTCTTGGGCCAGGATTCAAAGGGTATTGATAAAGCCCTGGAAGGTTGTTGAGGGTGTTACTGTTAAGAAAAAAAAAGTCAGATATCAGTGATTATCCTAGAGTGATCTATAATAGATTTAACATCCTCGACCCATAATAGTAGCCCATTGCCTAGCTTCCAGGGAAGAGTTTATTTTCACTGTGGCAGGGTCCACTCAGACAGATAAAACCTTCACTATTTAACACAGAGGTCATCCTCTCCAGTCAGTTCTTTCCAGATGGAGCATAAAATAGCAGAGTTTAGCTTTATAAACAAGTGTCTACCTGCATGTGGTGGCACATGCTTGTAATCCCAGTACTTAGGAAGCTGAGACAGGAGGATTGCAGGTTCACAGTCAGTCTCAGCTACTTAGTGAGACCCTCCACAACTTATTGAGACACTGTTCAAAAATGCAGAAAAGAAATAGGGCTGAGGATATAGCTGGGAGGTAGAATGTCCCTAGGTTCAATCCCCAGTACCACACACACACACACACACACACACACACACACACACACACACACACACACAGTGTCTGATTTGTTCATCTCTCTACCTCTCTTAGCTACCTAATGGCAACCTATGCTAAATGAAATTAAAGGAATTTAGAAGCACCTGCTGAGATTCTGAATATTCTCCTTATAGACAACTTCCAGTGAAGCAATTTCAGCATAGCCAAATCTTGATGGGATGCATAATTACAAAGGAGAGATAAGTACATAGACTACACACACACAGGTATGTGTGTGTGTGTGTGTGTATGTGTGTATGTATGTATAATAATATAATAACATATACATGTTATATAATATCTACCTCCAAATGGAGAGAGAGAAAAGAGAACTCACTTGGAGAAGAGGAAAACAAGGACTTCAACTTTATTTGTGAATTTATTTGAGAAAAAATGTGAAACAAAATATAAATATTTACAAAGTGAATGTAACTGTCACCAAGGTGATTTTCCCAATACCCCCAATCTTCATATATTTCCTTAATGTTTTAGAAAAGAGATTATCACAATTTAGTGTGCATCAGAATCTTCTATATGGCTTGCCAAAACACAGATTCTTGGGCCCACCCTCAGAACTTCTGGTTCAGTACATCTGGGCTGGGCCCCAGAATTTACATTTACAACAAGTTCCTAGGTGATTCTAGTACTTTTGGTCCAGGAGCCACATTTGAGGACTTATTCCATAACTTATGCTGTAGTTACTAGTGACCATGCATTCTTTGCTAGAGTTTGAACTGTCAAAGGACAAAGATTTTAACTTATTAATATTAGCAGTTTCCACTCAACATAGCAAATAGACCTTCAATAAATATTTATAAATTGAAGGTGTTCACTATAAAACACATACATACATACACACACACACACACACACACACACACACATGCACACACACACACATATTTGGCATCATGTGTGTCACTTAACATCAATGCAAAATAAACAATGCATTAATGATAATGGGTTGGTAACTTTAAAAAGCAAACAAAATGTTACCTTGAGAGGTAGACCAGCCACTCAGGGAGGGCCTCAGTGTATGATCAGCAGGTCCTTGTACCCAGAAGGCTCTATCTGTCAAGTCAGAGCCTACAAATCACTTTTATCATTGTATCCGGAAATAATGGATCTATTCAAAGCAAATCTTATTGACAAAAGACATACACATAATACCAGATATATTCAGTCAATAATGAGAAATTTACCTCATTAGGGTGTGTGCTTTCCTGAGAAGATCAGTCTGTATATGCAATCAAAGTTAACTGGTAGGTATAGATACAGAGCAACAAAAATAAGTACCAACTCATTCAACAGTGAATCCATAGTACTGGGCTGAAATAAATTGCTGTATCCATCTCCCTAGGTGGAAGGGGAAGGCTAAGTATTTAGGATTATCCTAAGTAGGAGAAAGGGTCCAATCCCAAAACAGAGCGACATATACTTTTTTCTTCTTCTTTTTTTCCATACTTTTATTGGTGCATTGTAAGTCTACATCATAGTGAGATTCAAAGTGATACATAAATACATGCACACATCACACGGTGAATTTCCCTCCCCATCCAACCCCGCTTGTGCATCCTCCCTCTCCATATCTGTTAGTGAGATTGATAATGATATTTCTTGTATGGGCATGAATTTATTTGAACTGTTTCCTTCCTTAAGACTTATGTTTCCCCTTCCCACCTCTTTCCCCAATCCCCTGCTACTATTCTACTCGTCTCTCTCCTCATTTGACTGAAGTCTCTTGTTTTCTATTTTAATTCTAGTTTTCACATATGAAAGAAAACAAATGACCCTTGGCTTTCTAAGATTGATTAATCTCAACATAGTATCCTCTAGTTTCATTCATTTCACTGTGTGTGTGTGTGTGTGTGTGTGTGTGTGTGTGTGTGGTATGTGTGTGTGTGTGTGTGTGTTTTACTGGGATTGAATGCAGGGACATTCTACCTCCAACCTACATGCCCAGGCCTATTTTATTTTTATTTTAGTGAAAAAGGGTCTCAGTAAGTTGCTGAAAGTTTTGCTAAGTTGCTGAAGCTTGTCACAAACCTGCAATCCTCCTGTCTCAACCTTCCAAGTACTAGCATTACAGGTATGTGCCACCACACCTGCCTCACATATGCTCTTAAAATCTGTTTTCTTTGGATTCCTTTTTTATTTCATACAAAGCAGCCACATGGTACAAATTTTCTTTGTTCCACAATACAATCATCATCAAGGAGACTAAAGATTCCCATTCAGTCATGACTAACAGCTACACCCAGCTTTCCTTGGTGTGGAGCTCAGAGTTAACCTGGTGTTCAAGGTGGATTCATCTGTTCATTCATCAGTTGAGTGGTTTGTGTGGGGCAATGCATTGGTTGCTGGGCTTTGAGGATGAATAAGACATAAACTTTGCCATGACAGACTAAGTCTAGAGAGAAAATGAGCTCTAAATAGGTACATACCACATATTTAGGGAACTAACATGCAGGGGATGAATAAGGCAGAGTGTAGATGAAACAAAACAGAGAGGTAGATTCTGAAGAGGACTGATAGAAGATCATCTTTAAAAAAATTCTAAAAGATAAGGACTTCTGGTTACAGCTTCATCATGTGAAGAGCTTGGAAGTTGTCAGTTCCATTCTTTCAATAAGAACAGTTGTAAAGACAATGATAAAAAGTACAAACTACAGAACCTGCTTTCCTTAGACTCATAAAAGAACTGAGGTAGCAAGACAGCCTGCCACCTCAAATATGAAAAGACAGGAAAATTCAGTGAGATGAAGCAACTCAGATCTGCTTACCAGAGCAGAAGGGACAGTTCCACAATTATTTTGATAAATTGCTGGGTCTTGAGTGTGGAATAATGTGAGAGCAAGGAACTCCTAGGGATCACAACACATTTCTGGGCTTTCTCCCCAGAAATTCCACCAGATTTCAAGGTGAGAACCCAGGAAAGATACCTTTGTGACTCCCTAAAAGAGCAAGGAAAGAGTAACCATTTTGATATATGCCCAAAGCCTTCTTCATAACAAAGGCCTACTTTCCAGGAAAAAGGCCTTAGCTGGAACTCAAATTTGAAACCTTTTCCCAGCTGTAGGAAGGTTCTGTGATCACTAATCTTATGTCATAGGACAACTTGGCTGGGCCATGGAGTGTCCGATATTAAGTTAACTATTATTCCAGGAGCATATGTGAGTATCTCTAGTGAGATTAATATTTGAATTAGTAGATTAAGATTGTTCTCCCCAGTGAGGTGGCTCTCTTCTGATCCATTGAAGGCCTGAATAGAATTAAAAGCTAAAAGTGAAAAAGAGAAAGAGAGAATATATTCTGTCTCTCTTCTCTCCTCTGTCCTCTCTCTCTCCCTCCCTCCCACCTTCTCTTCTCTTCTCTTCTCTTCTCTTCTCTTCTCTTCTCTTCTCTTTTCTCTCTCTCTCTCTCTCTCTCTCTCTCTCTCTCTCTCTCTCTCTCTCTCTCTCTCTCTCTCTCTCCCTGTCTTAGATTCTGGGACATTGGTCATTCTTACCTTTGGATTCAGACTCAAACTATAACAATACTATCAATTCTCCTGGGTCTCCAGCTTTCCATATGTAGACCATAATTGTATGGGCCAATTTCTTGTAATAAATCTGGATAGATAGGTTGGACAGATATAGATAGACAAACAGTATATAGATAGATGATAGATTTCCTACTGATCTGTTTCTCTAGAAAACTCAGACTAATATGATCTCTTTAATAAATGCTAAAAGTTTGATAACCACATACAGAAGAATGGTTAGACTCCTACTTCATACCATATACTATCATTAATTCAAAATACAGCACGGATCAAAATGTAGGAAGTAAAGAATAAAATTATTAGAAGAAAACATAGGAATAAGTTCTTGTGAGCTTGAATTAGGTAATGCTTATCAGTTTCTAAATTAGTAGACTTTATTTTTAGGATAGTTTTAGATTTACAGAAAAATTGAGCAGCAGGAATAGAGTTCCAATATACCCTCTTCCCCACCCAGGTTTTCCCTTAGTATTAATATCTTGCATTACTGTGATACTTTTGTTGCAATGCATGAACCAGTGTTGAGTAACAATAAAGTGCTAAACATGATAAAAAAAAGAGGACTTACAGTTTCAGCTCTGACTTGTGAAGAGTTTGGACATCCTCTGTCCAAACCACAACAAGAAAAAAGATAAACTGAAAATAAAGACAGTAGATCCATCAGAGAACTGAAGTTACAGGGGAAACTACCATCTTAAAAACTGGAGAGACAGGCAAATACAGAAACTCACAGCCAGATCAACTTGCTGAGGTAGAAGCCACTGTAGTCAGTCAAGGGTAGGAACACTTGGCTGTAATTCTGACATATTTCTGGATACTCAATGTGCTTTTACTGCAGAATTAAACCTGCTGGGGACCTAGCCCTAGGTGGATGCCCATACTTTCCTGGGTTTGTTATACAGAGACCCACTGGAATCTAGCAATGAGTACTATAGCTCAATTCCCTCTTGTTTAGGACAGGGGAAGAGGGAAAGGAAACATTTTGAGATATACTCATGCAAAAGTGTTCTCATACCCAAAGTATTTCTTTCAAGGGAAACTACTTTATCAGAGTCCTTTCTGACATGGTCCTCTGAGGCTATTTGATAGCACCAAATCCCTCTAGTTTTCCTGTCTGACATAAGAGGAGAAAAAAATATGACACACTTTTGAAGGTGACAGTGTAGGGACTCAGGTAAATGAACAAAACTTAGATTTAGCCATAAGAATATTCCTCCTGTCCAACATCTCACCATTCCATTAATAGGGCTTCAGTGTAATAACAGTAGATTACAACCGAGAGAGGGGCAAGACAAAAACTCTACTTCAGAAGAAGTACTTAGAGAAGCCCATAGGTAACAGGAAAGAAAATTAAGCAAAGGAACTAAAAGAAACTCAAGTTTATGGCACCCATAGCTACTACAAACATAGCCACAAAACACAGCTTAGCTCTTAGCTGGACTAATATGAACCTCACTGCTCAAGGATTTGTTCACTAGAAGGGTTTGCCTTTACATCTGTTACATTTTTGCCATTATTACTTTAGATAGTTATCTATTAGATCAATTAAGAATTAAAAGACTTTGTTTTGCCTCATTTATTCCTTCTCTTCTTTTCTCTATGCTGTTCTGAGTTTCTGGCCAATATTATTTTTCTTCTCTCTGAAAACCCTCTTTTAACATTTCTTTCAAGGTAGATCTATACTGACAAATATCCTCAATTTATTTTTGTCTAAGAAAGTCCCTACTTCTTCTGTTCTGAAAGATAATTTAGCTGGATACAGAATTCTAGGTTGGTAGGATTTTTTTTTTATTCAACACTTTATTTCACTGCATCCTCTTCTTCTTTGTGTGGTTGGTGATTTTTTTAAAAATTCAATATAATTTTTATCCATGTTCCTCTGCAGATAAGCTCCCCCGTTTGCTACTGGCTTATTTCAAAATTTTTCTATTTGTCTGGATTTCTGAACATGATATACAGAGGTATATTTTTATTATGCTTAATGTTCTCTGAGTTTTCTGGGTCTGTAGTTCAGTGTTAATAATTTTGAAAATTTTAGCCAGGTGTGGTGGTGAATGCTTGTAATCCCAGTACTTGGGAGGCTAAGACAGGAGTATCTGGGTTCACGGCCAGTCTCAGCTACTTAGTGAGGCCATCTGCAACTTAGTGAGACCCTGTTTCAAAATAAAGAATAAAAAGTAGGACTGGAGGTATAGCTCAGAGGTCGTATGCCCCTGGATTCAATCCCCAGTACCACAAAAAATTAATAATAATAATAATTTTCAAAATTTTACATTCATTATCACCTTGATATTTCTTCTGCTGTTTCCTTTCTCCCTGTTATTTTTTCCATTATCATATTTATATTGTCTCAAAATTCTTAGGTATTCTATTATTTTCTTTGCATTCTGGTTTGAAAAATTACTGTCGACTTATCTTGAAGTTCACTGATTCTTCCTCAAAAAATATTTTTGTTACTATGCTTTTCATTTCTATTATTGACTTTGGAATCTTTCTTAGAGTTCTCATTTTTCTACTACCTTACCTATACTTTGGTGTTGTCCTCTTTTTATATTTGTGTCCTTAATGTATTAATCATACTGATTAAAAATTATCTGATAATTCCAACATCTTCATCATACCTGAGTCTGATTATGAGGATTGCTTTATTTTTTTGGAGTGTTTTTTCCTTGCCTTGTAAATTGAAAGCTGGTTGTGTTATAATTGGTAATAGAACTGAGATACTCAGGCATCTGATGACAAATTTGGTTAGTATCTGTAAAGATCATTCAGTGTTATGTGGATAACTTAAAAAGCCATGCAAGAAATGTTATACTGTTTAAGAAATTTAGTCTGGAGAATAGGTCACTCAGGTGGAGGAAATTATTATTGTCCATACACGACTGAAGAGCTGATTCATCAGAAGAGTTGGTCTTGGTTTTAAATTCACCATGTAAGGTATCAGTGTCTTTTGGTAACTCCTTTAAGTTCCTTGAACATCACTTTCTATGTCTGTAAAAAAAAAAAAGAATGGAGTAATAAGTTGCTACCCTAATGCCTAACATAAATCATAAAACGTGTGAAGATTCAATGAGATAAAAATTATACAGCATTTGGTAAATTGAAAAATATTTTTTAAATGTAAACAATTCTTTTCTTCTTTATTATCAACAGAACTGACAAGTATATACCAGTCGCATACATATGAAGACTAGTCTTTTTTTCTCAGAACTTTCATTTTATTTGAAAAGTTCAGACAGACATAAATATATATAAGTAGCTACAAAGTTATAGGCATAGAAACATATATGTGTGCATGCACATACACAAAACTAATATGAGGTTATAATACTAAGGGTATATATAAGAAAACTTTGATTAGAAGCAAAGAAAACTTGGGCATGCCAGACTTTATGACGGCTATAGAAACTAATTATAGGTCTCACTCACTAGCACATCATGTTAATTCACGTGGAATAAGTAAAAGTGATGAAGAAGAAGTTGGTAAGAAGTCTCATAAGTTCATTTTTTTTCCATTCTGGTTTGGGGAATGAGTGGGTAGAAATGGATGGAAAAGTAAAGAAAAAGAACTATTTCCTAGCTAAATTTGTAAATATGACTCTCTTAATGTGTACCTTGTAGTCCAATAAATTGCTAAGAGAGCAATTCTAGGGCAGCTTGCTGTTTCCTTCATCAAGTGTGCATCTGACCTTAATGCAATATTGGGACTGAAAATGTGCTTTCACATTTTTTTTATACAGGAAAGATAGAATTAGGCAGCAATTAACTGGAAATGCATTACCTTGCTTAACCATTTGAACTCTACTTTACATGTTTGAATCTCTTTGAGATATTATTTATTTTAATAATACTATTTGGTATATAGATAATAATGTTACCATCTTAGTGTACCATATATGTGAAGCTAATAGGAATGAGGTGACTACTTACATGACCTAGAATATTTATCTGAGATACCCAGAAATAAATCACCTTCAATGTTATAAATACCTACTTATGTAAAAGTTGACCTCATTTATACATTTCAAAGAAATTTTTCAGGCCCCAAATTGTAGCTTCAGACCAATTTTTACCTACAATATATACCTACAAAGCCAGAGGGTAAAAGACATGGTGCTTTCATCCATTTGTGTTGCTGTGACAAAATACCTGTGGCTAGGTACTTTACAAAGAAAAGAAGTTTATCTCACAGTTTTGGGGGCTGGAAGTCTAGGATCAAGCACCCCATCTGCTTGGCCTCTGGTAATGGTCTTTTGGCAATGTCATAGCATAACAGGTGGTATCACATGATAGTAACTTATGTGATAGAAAGGTCACACAGTGACACAGGGACCAGGGAGGGTCTGGCTTGCTCTGTTATAACAGCTCACTCTCACAGGAGCTCATTCCAATACACAAGATCAGCAGTAATTCCTTCCTAGGCCTCCATGGCCCATCACCTTCCACAAGACTCCATCGCTCCATATAGTTACACTGAAGAGATCAAGTTTCTAGCACATGAACCTTTGGTGGCAAGCCAGCCATAGCACATGACTGCCACCCAATCTCAAGAGAGGCAGATATCATGGCTTGTACTTTGGACTGTAACACATTGATTTGCAGCTGCTTCAAGCATGGACTGTGCTAAAAACCTGAGAGATTGAGTGGAAAAAAGAGTGCTTAAAACCTGAGGTCACTCTAAAGGTTTAAGGTTTTATGACTCTAGAAAGTTTGCTTGACCAGGCTATGTTAGAAATGTGGGCTATACGTGGAAAACGAAGAAGTGGTGCTGATTGTGCTCTGACAATGATCGATATGTCTTAAATGTATACATAACCCTGTTGTACTCAAGAAATGTATAAAATATCCGTGCTGAATAATAAATAAATAAATAAAACCTGAGGTCACTAATTGCATTTGTTTTTCATCCATTCATTTAGGATAGCTTAACCTATAATGTTGAACATGTGAAAACAAAGATTACACACAGTTCTTTGGAAATATTGTTCCTAATAAATTCACAAAATCAAATCCCAATCCCAGAGCTTAACTCCCTTCCTCCTCTAACAATAATAGAGTAGTAATACCCATTTGTAATATGAACTAAGTGAAGATGCTCTGGAGCTGATCTGTTCTTAATTTGCCTGGCAAGTTACAATCTTCCTTTAACTTTCTCTTTTCCCCTAGGATACAGTGCAAAGAGCACTGGATTGGAAATCAGATGGCCTGGTTCCAACTCTACCTCTATCCACCTGGGAATAGACAAGCTACTAATCTCTCTGATTCTCAGCTTCTACAACTACAAGCAAGGAATATTAATACTTTTCAAGCTAACCTAAATTGTGTTATGAAAGTATTTGCTACATCATTATATCTATAATTTATTCATTTCATCTAGAATAAAATCACTTAGACTTCAAAACCATAATTAAAAACCAATAAGAATAGTTGAGAGAAAAGAAAGACAGGGAGTTGCTGATACCTCTCCCCTTTGCTAGCAGTCTTTACAAACCTCCAGGATAACATTTGGTTATTTGTAATGAATGTGCCTCACCAACTGAACTCTGGTCCCTGGAAGTTTGTTTCCAAGTTTGCAGCAAGCCCTTGACACTGAGGCACACTTTAGGTCACAAAAATCCAAACACCTGGATTTAGAACATTCAGTCTCACTTACTAAAGACTTAGAGAAGGTCATGGGGATGTTTTCTCCCCAGTCCTTTGGATGTGGATTGGGACTTCTCTGAAGATCTCTCTGTTCATGTTGTCTCCTTTTTTAAATTTTTATACTTGTATTGGTGCATTATAGTCTTACAGTCTCCCATCATAATGTAGTAAATAGTGATAGTGACATACCTGCGCACAGCAGTTGGGGAGTTTTCCCCTAGCCCCCTCTCCACTCCCCTTTCCCCCTACATGATACTGAGATTGACATTGGTATTCTCATGTACATAACATCCATGGAAGTGATTCCTTCTTAATTCTCTTTCTCCCCTACCCTCCCCTAGACCACCTTCCTCACTCCACTGGGGTTTCTCCTCCATTATCTAAAGTCCTTCTTGTATCCTGACTACTCCCTAGCCATGCTATCTCCTTATTATAAAAAGCCATCAGCCTTCTGGGGTAGTTCCTTTATCTCTATCCCAAGGCAAAATTATCTTTCTTGTCTTAGGTATAATTCAGTTCAAGACTGTCTCCTTTGAGTTTCTTCTTTTAATCAATGCTTTGATTATTTAATGTTTCTTCATGACCACAGGAAGTTATTTTATATCAATTGTCTTGCTTCCTCTCAGAAACAGACCAGTTGTCCAGTAGAGAGTAAGGAAATCCAGGGACAAAATTAAGATTCACATCAGACTAATGAAACACACCAGTTATCTAGAAGGGCAGATTCCTTGAAGTACAGTGTAATAGAAAAATAAAAATAACACACAAACATTGCATAACTTGCTGTATTATCTTGGGTAGACAACATCTCCATTTCATCTTTTGGTAAAACTAGTGGTAAGGACAAGATGATTTCTGAGGCCCCTTCTATGATGAATAAAAGGTATATTTTGTGTTACTCTAAACCAGAACTGTCTGTATATTGAGAATAGTTGGAGCCAAGGCCAAGAAAATTGGTTTGTAGTAGTATTAAAAACAGATTGACATGATCTTGAGATAAACCAGTATGAGAAAAGGGTTAGTGAATCTGATTCTCTGTAACTGTATACCTTATGATTCATGGACAATTGAAGCAAGTCCTACTGGAGACTTTGTGAGATGGTCAAAGAGAACTGAACTGACAGGAGTTTCCAAAATGAGTGTATCTGCTAACCACACACTTTGATGGTTATTAAAATCATAATCATGCTCTGTGTATTTCTCTTGTCACACTGGCATTACATAAAATGGACACTAATGTCATTTTCTCGTGCCAACTAAAGCATTAAGGAAGAATGTCACCTAGTAAGTAGTGATTTTTTCCTTGACACTTTAAGTTCATAGATCATTCATTCTGTAAATGAGCATTGAAAAATTGCTATGCATAAGACACTGTGTGGGATCCTTATTAAGACATATACTATCCAAAAGAAGTTCATATACAAACCCCCACTGCCTTATATATACACATGACCATAATAAATAGTAGAAAATGATAAGTAAGCACCATGGAATAGACACAGATTAAGTTCTCCAGAAGGCAGGTATTTCAGTTGAGAACATAAAGCAAGAACTTTATGGGGCAAGAAGCATATAAAATGGATTTTGAAGGCTGGGTTAGGTTTGGTCTGTGAAAATGATAGGAAATAACAAAGGCATATTAAAAGAGGCTGGAAAGGATACCACATATGAGAAAAAAGTTAACACTTTTTTCTTAGCAGTTGCTTACCATGTACTAAGAGTTTTAATTATGTAGTCTTATTGAATCCTCCTAATTCTAAAGGATTGGTCTCCTGTATGCCTTTTTCAGATGGGGAAACTAAAGCCCAGAAAAGAAAAATGCCTTGCCTCAACTCTCCCATTAAAATAAATAGCAGGTTGCTCAGGATTGCTGAAGAATGTGGCAGGGAAGAAGGAAAATATCTCAAAGGCCCAGTGTGGCTAGGTAATAAACAGACTAGAATGCTAGATTCTTTCAGTGAATCAAATTTAGAAGGAACTCAAATGAAATAAATAAGAAGCAAAAAGTAAGATTCTCTATATATTTAAAATGAAGCAAAATGAAACAAAGCTATGCCTTATATATTATTTTAAATTACCCAAAATCAGCACTCTTCAAGCATCCTTGACTATGTCAAAGCATAAAATGCTAATCACATCTAGAAGGAGTACAGGTACCATTTCTAATACAACTCTCTGCTTATGGAGGTCAGAAGACTAAGGCTGAAAGATAATCCTGTTCAAATGTTTCGTTCAATTTAAAGCTTTAAATATACATATATATATATATATATATATGTATATAGGCATATGACTATATAATTATTGCTGGTTTCCATATTACTACTGGGAACTGTCAACTAAAGATGATGCTAAAAGCCAAAAATCCCCTGGCACTCATGCAGTTTATATACTGTTCAGAAAATGATTAAGTTGTGTTCCCTGCTTTAATCATAATAATGTGATTATATTATTCCACTGAGTTGGTTGGTAAACAGCTGCACATAAAACATTTAGTGCAGACAAATCCTTTAAGTGGACATGCATAACTCCCCCCTAAAAGCCTTGTAAATAAAAGATGCATCAGAACCTCACAGGGTATTCTGTTTTCACAGAAATTAGTTAAGTGGCTTATTCTCATGTTTGCTCAGCTATTCAAGAATTACCATCTACAAATCCACATTCATATTGAAAATGTGTATTATCTAACATAAATATTTTCTACAAAATGCAAAGTTCCTCTTCAATTTTCTTTTGCTTTCATCAGTAAGTTCATACAATGGATATATATATTGAGTTATATTTACACTTGGTTTATGATTCCAGTGGATATGCCAAAATATATTTGATTGCTAAAACACACATTTCCCAAGGGACATTTATTTTAGGTCTATGTGAGTTAAATTATTGATGTTTTATCTCTAGATTTGAGTGGTACCATTTAGTATACTGTTATAATACTAATAACAAGAGCTACAATTTATTGAATATTTTTCATTTTTATTTGACTCCCATTTTGATAAAATCAAAAGGAGGCAAGGTATCTCCTTCAGTTACTCTTTGATAATGATTTAGAACTCTGATACCTTAAATATAGTGTATCATTCAGTGAGGTAACCCAATACATGTTTCTTTCAACTCATAATGTTTCCATGCTGGAATTATATAATAAAAGTTATATTTCCCCTTGAGAAAAAATATTACAGGAGCTTGTTTTTAACACAGAGGTTGTCATATAGCTTTTTTTTTTTTTTTAGTAACAGAGAGGACTATCAAAGAAGATACAAAACCAGTGGTGTTTCTGTACATAAATATTCACAACTAGAAACAAATGTAAAAGCTAAAAAATTGTTTAAGATATTTAGACCAGCTTCTTTCCCCAATTTCTAAATGATTTTGTCCTTCCATTTTTAATATGTTGTATTTCACCCATCAGCCTGGTGAATAGTTGGACATTTCAGCCTGCCTAACCATAAATACTAATCTTCATTTGTATTTAATATGTAATTGAGATTTAGGAAAGCCCCTTCAAATAATTATCCCTGGGTTGAAGTTTTGATTATTGAGTTATTTAAAATTATTTCAGTTTGAAATGACCCAGATTATAAGAATTATCATTTAAAACATAACCTTTATTGTCACAGGGAATTTTAAATAGAATTGTGAGAATGAGTGCATATCTCAAATAAGTTTGCTGAAACCACAACTCTCAAGTTCATCATGTCTCATTGTGCAAAAAGATTTACTCAAAAAGAAATCAAAGTCTTATTTTTCATAATTTCACCATAATTTTATTTTATATTTACAGTCTTCAATTTCTAATGCAAGGGGCATTGCTGGGGACTTGGAGCATCTGGGAAGAAAGATGGGGTTTCGGGGAGAGGGATCAGGGATATGATATAGACAATACTAATTAATAGAGCTAGCAGGATGTGAAAGTCTTCCAGAAGAAATTCTTGCAGCCAGCTTTGCGTTCTCGGGGCGCCATGGCCGGGTTTGAATTAGCAGATCTCTGCAGCTCCAGCCTCATCTCATCCTGCTCAGCAGCCTGGGACAAATCTTCAGGTTCCAGGGCATCGTTCTCGGTCTGGTTGGGTTCAGACAGCAGTTCAGCCAAGAAGTACTTGGCCAGTTCCTGAATTGGGAAGAGAGGAAAAGGAAAGATGGAGGAAGAGAAGGATGAAAAAGAAGAAATGAAAAATCCTTGTTTGGAAGACCGATTCAGTCACTGAAAACCCAGTTTTCACAGTTTCACATTTTTGTGTGACACTTAAAAATCAATTAAGGATAAAAAATAATAAGGGTAATTGCTATAATCATCAAGTGACACAAAAAGGCTCCAAAACCTCAAATGTTTCTGCAAGCATTTTGAACTCTGTAGGCTTAAAACACACAAGAAGAGAATTAGCAAATGATAAATGCAATTTCCTGGAGATAAAGAGTGTGCCAACCATTTGTCTAACTCCATTTCTAAATCATGAGTTATTTCCATATCATGTTCTTACCTTTTTTTTTTTTTTTTTTACAAAGTAAGTCATGGGGAAACGAGATCTCTCAAAAATCACAAACAATACTATCTGCAGAGTGCCCCAGCGCGTCCCAGCGGTTTGCCAAGTCTGCCTTTCAGCACCTGGGTCAGCACCTCCCCTGGGCAGAGCCAGGGACAGAAGCCAGCATTCCTTTGTGCCCAAATACCCAGGTTTCCGAATCTTCTTAAATGCCGGGGAAGCACTCGTTTGAACTGTGACTGACTGTGCTAATAAGAAAGAAAGAAAAAAAAGAGGCAAGAGGGGATTCTAGACTTTGAAAGTTTCCCTGGATGCTTTGGTTGCTGAGGGACTCTGGAAAGCACTGAAACTCTTCAGGAGAACCAAACACCTGTTAAGTTCAAACCCAGAGGGCAGGAGCAGAGTTAAGGAGCTTTGGAGAATCCCGGAGAGAGAAAAGAAGACATCGGGGGAGTTTCCTTACCTGCTTTCCTGCGGCAGCCGCCAGGGACTTCTGCAGAAACTGGCGGAGTCTGGGGTCCGAGGGCGCGCCGGTGACACCGCCCAGGGCCAGGACGATGGAGAGCGCGGCCAGCGCGCACTGGAGGCGGCAGGACAGCATCTCGGCGGCGCGGGGGAAGCCGAGCCGGGAGCGGTGGCTGGAACTCTAGGCGGATCCGCAGGCTGCAGCGAAGGCTCAGAACCTTGCGTCTCCTGCAGCGGCTTGTGCGCTCTCCGCGGTCTCCCCCCTTTTTAAACTCTCTCTCTGACGTCAGTCTAGGAGGCGCCCCCAGATCTCACCAGCGCTTTTACGCACCATTAGCCTCGTGAAATCAATCACCAAAGTGAGAGGAGGCGACAGGATCTAAAGTGACTTACTTAAAAAAAAAATAATAATAATAATCCTCCACACTCACAGGCACACACAATTCCACATGCCCCACCACACAATCTTTTCTTTTCACTTAGTGATACCAGTATACACACTCTATGCATTTCACTCACACATGTGCACACTCGATTACACACAAAGAGATTTGCAAAGCCTTCAGCCCTTGAGGGGCAGATACGTGACCACATACAGGTGCATACACATAAATGTACCCAGACCCCTCCACTTACCACCATACCCATTTTAGGAGGTCCACGCAAATGCTTGGAAAGTAAGATGCAGAATCGTGCCCCTAACACCAGATTAGAGAATGAATCATGGCATTAGTAGGATTGAACCATCTCCTGTTCCTCGTTTCCTTTGTACAAACTCTTGCAGAAGCAGATCCAAAGGGTTCTAAAAGAACTTCGCTTTTCTCTATAATAAGGGAAAAGGTATCTTTGACTCAGCCTCTCTCCTTCCTCAGCAACTGAAAAACTTGCAGTTTACCTTCCTTTCTTCTGTAACAAAAAGAAAAACGATACAGAGGGAGAGAAAGAGAGACAGATAAGCAGATTCGGAGAAAAAAAGAGTCTGACTTCCTTTTAGTACCTAGAAACTTGGAGCTGGAGGAAAATCTCAGAATAAACCTCAGAATTTGAATTACTAAGGCTTAGAAATGAGCAGTGGGAGCCAGGCGTGGTGGCGCACGCTTGTAATCCCAGTACTTGGGAAGCTGAGACAGGAGGATCACAGGTTCGAGGCCAGCCTCAGCTAGTGAGGCCCTCCACAACTTAGTGAGACCCTGTTTCAAAAAAAAGAATAAAAAATAGGACTGGGGATGTAGCTTGGAGGTAGAATGCCCCTGAGTTTAATCCCCAGTACTGAAAAAAAAAAAAAAAAGGAAAGAAAGAAATGGGCAGTGGATTGCCCTGAAACACATGAGGGCCAGTTGGAGTGAAGACCAGACCTACATTCTAAGGCCTGGGTTCTTTCCACACATCTCTTGGTTTTCTACAGATTCTTGGCCAGAAGAGCAGTTCTAGGACCGAAATCCCCAGGATGGACATATGAAAGTCCAGTCCCCCACCCCTCGCTGCTAATCTATGTCACCATTATTATGTGTCTGCATGTGGGAAAAGGGTCAACAGACTCTTTATGAAGTGTGGTCCCTTCCTCCCTCAATCACAAAGTAAGCTTAAGAAAGGCTGTGGTAGAAGTCTAATTGTAGTCTGGTCAAGTGCTTGCTGTCCAGATAAGCGTTCTGGCAGCTTTATTTATTTCTTTTTTCAAAATAATTCCTTATCAAGAAAAGGCCAGGTAATTTCCTGCACAGACCAGATGATCACTGTAGGCTCTTCAAGGACTAACATTTTAGGAGCTTCAAAGAAACCAATATTAGCTAAACATAATGCTACATCTCCAGAAATCAAGTGAAGCAGATAACTCGCCCAATCCTGTTATCAGTCATGCATCCCAAATTAGAATATTCTCAATACTCAGACCCAAACCACAGTGTCTTGAGAGATGGAAAGGTTTGGAAGGTATTCTGAGTGACTTGGATAATTGTCATTATTTCTTCTTATATCTGTAAGGCAAGGCAAAGAGAGAATGCACAGTGAGGACTGTTAATGTTTCCAGGGCTCAACAATCCCAGGGAAGACTAAGCACAAAGTAAGACATTAAAAAGTCACTCGCACGTTGGAATAGTCTGGGAGAGCACTGAAGCTAGACTGAGGAAACCCAGCCCAACGAAATGCAAGTGATACTCTTCTGTACATCCAGGAATCCTCTCTGGCCGATGACCGGGGACTCAGTCTGGTTTTATCAGCTTGACTGTCCTGAAGCACCTCCAAATGATCTCACATCTCCTTTACTCAAGACTTGGCTCATGAAGTAGAAAAGGAGAGTTCTCTTCAGACAGGAGCTACCAAAGAACAAACCACAGCCCTGCCAGCTTGCTCTGTGCTCTGGGTCAGACTCCCTCCCTGGCCAGACTCCACTTCCTCTCCTTCCACATCCCTGACCCCCTCCTATTCCCTTTTGTCTCTTTCCATCTTCTCCTGTTCCCTAAACTTACTCTAAATTTTCTCTCAAAATCTTCCTTGTTTGATCCTTCTTCGGCCTTCTCCCTCTTTTCCGTATCCTTGTTTCTCTTTTCCTCCCACTTTCCAGTTATTTTCTGGCTTCAGTTTGGTTCATCCTGGCTCTTACATGCCTTCTCTGCGTGGGTCTCTCCCTCCTCACCTTGCTTAGCCAGTGTCTATCCAGTCTCTGCCTCCAGGCACCGCTCCTCTCTCCTCTCCCGCTTTCCCTCTCTTCTCTCTTCCACTGCTTCTCACCACACATGCTCCTGATCAAGAGCTGGGGAAGTACCTGCTTGGGAAAGTGAAGTCTGAATAGCTTTTCTCAATCTCCTGTTGTGCTGAGACTGTAGACAAGATTATCTCTGTGCTTTGTTTCTGCTTTATAATTCTTGGATTTAAGAGTTGAGACCAAAAGGGACAAAAATTCTCCCTTAATCCCCCCTTAGCTTAAATTGCTAAGGGTTAAAGCAAGTTATAGGGCATGACGACAGGTGGCAAGGCTCCTCTAAGGAGGAGCTCTTTGAGCAGAGATTTGAACAATATGAAAAAGGTAATTTGATCCTTTTTAAATAATTCTTTATACTGAGTGGAAAATTAGCTGTAAGGCAGCAAGAGTAAAAGCAAGGAGATAAGTTAGGAACCTAAGAACCAGTGAGAAGAAGAACCAGGCAAAAGAAACAGATATTCTCCCTTAAATGCTCAATGGCCAAGCAGGTTGACTTGCATAAAGACAATTTTAACCTCCCCAATCTAAGCTCTCTGCAGCCAGCTCCCAGGACCCACTTCACTCCCCAAGTCCTTCGAAGTAAATAAGATGTGCTGATAATTTGCTTGGATATCGATTGGAAAAAAATGACAGCTACCAACAACATCTGGACATTCTCTAAAATGTCTTTAAGTCTCACACATTCCTGAAAGTGCAAGAAGTGGATTTATGCTAAAGACTTCTCCTGGATATTTTGCAGATGGAAAACAAAAAGGTTTCCAGATAGAATTAAGTGAGTGAGATAGTTAAGGGAGGAAAGCAACCGAGAACAATAGAAAGAGCCATGGGCTGGGTGCCTGAGGCACTGGGCTTTATATGCTCAGTTTTTCCTGCTTAAAATGGGCTGATAATCCTTGCTTTTGAGAACCAGATCAGAAAATGTAAGTGAAAGTGCTTGGTAATCCATAAAATATTAGAAGACTATTGAGGCCATGTTTTGTTGTTGCTGCTCAGAGGCAGGTAGCCAGTCCTAAACCAAGAAACAATAGTCAATGAGCCAATCACTGTGGGAGCTGGAATGTCCCAGCCAACGCTCTGATCCAACTAGGCCTGTGGGCACTCCTCACCCTGGGGAGATAGAGTGAGAGATCCAAGAAGAACTCTTCTAGAGAAATGTAGCAGATGGATGCCAAAATCCCTCCAGGAGAAAATAGGCTCTTCTCTCATTCATATATATATATATATACACACATGCATACATACTTTGGAGACATAACACACTAAAATTGAGAAGCGATTAACGTGTTTATGTGGATTCATTTGTTGAATTGTTTTTCTAGATTTATAGATGGATAACAGAAGGCTTGATTTCAGTAAAAGTGAGAGAAAGCAATAAACTTGGAGGAAGCAATTCATGTAGGAGAGGACAGACCTGTCAGATGTGCTGTTGAGGTGAGAACTCCATATGGTGAACACATTCCAAGGGCAAGGATGCTTGGGTGAGAATCCTATGGGGATCTTTTCTGATGAGTTTCCCCATGAACAGAGACTGCAAGAATGAGAACTCACAATATTCCAAGGGCTCCCTCTCATCTGAAAGAATCCCCTCAAGTTCCTGCAGCTTCTGCTCACTGGAAATCCAGACCCTTCTATCAAACTGGCTTTTACCAACTGCCACAAAGCCTAGGTCACAGTGAGTACAGTAGATGATAAAGCGTGAAGAGCCAGCGAGTCCAACTTCTTCCATGGAGAGGGATGGTAGTAATCACTCAGGCCTAGTCTTTGCAGTACTCTCCTATCTGGTTTTTAACTTGTTCTTCTAGTCAAAAGCTTCAAATGAGTTCCCAATGCCAACCAGTTCAAATGCAGACTCAGCTGCCTGATGTACCCTAACTTCCTTGATCAGTTTCACCCTCTTTCCCTCCTCACATGCCAGTCCTCCTGGTCCTCAAACACTTGCTTCTCCTTGCACTCAACTTGAATTCTCCCATATCCAATTCTCCCATATCCATGCTCTTCCCCCTTCCTGGAATACCTTTGATTCACCTCTGACAGTTAAGTTCATACAGCTTATTTAAGGATGTTTCCCTGGGCCTCTCACTTAGAATCAATGTGGCAAGCTCCTGCACCCCAAAGTGTGTCTTTCATGCCCCTGGTAAAGATCCTCGCAGATCACTTTATATTTTACTGATATATTTACATATCACCATTCCTTGAGCATCTGTATGCCTCATCCATAAGCCCAGAGGATCGCTGAGGGAAGAATCCTGTCTGAACCATGTCTACATCTTTGTCAGAGACTTCGAGAATATTAGGCACAGGTGTAGTTGTTGACAAAGTGATGGTTAAGTTGAAGGCGAACTTTTCTCTCTTTGTACATGTGGTCTCTGTGGATTCTGTAAACCGTACAAGTATCAGAAATCTCAGGTTGCTGAGGACTAAATCATTTGACATGTCTGAGGACTACACACACACATGAGATACCTTCACAAACACACTCCTAGTCCTCTCTTAGCTTCAGCAAGGAAAGAAGGAAGGAAGGAAGGAAGGAAGGAAGGAAGGAAGGAAGGAAGAGGAAGGAAGGAAGGAAAGGAGAAAGAAAGACCTAAACACTGCTCAATGTGATTGCTCCTGTGAACCAAAGGTATTCCAGGAAGGGGGAACAGCATGTACAAATGGATATGGGAGAATTCAAGATGAGTGCAGGGAGAAGCAAGTGTTTGGGGACCAGGAAGACTGGCAGGTGAGGAGGAAAACAGAGTGAAACTGATCAAGGAAGTTAGGGTCCGTCAGACTGCTGAGTCTGCATTTGAACTGGTTGGCACTGGGAACTCATCTGAAGCGTTTGACTAGAAGAACTAACTGAAGTTATCATGTGTATATGCTAGTATAGTCACTGAAAATATAAGTCTTCGTAGCTTTTAGAAGGCATAGGGAGGGAGCATTCACTGGCCACTGAAGTAGGCATGAGTCTGGCACACTCAGTGTAGAAGTGAATAATGATGCTGACTCTCCTCTGTGTGGTGTCTCATGGCTGAGTGTTCACATCCATCAGAAAGGGAGTGGAGGGCCCAGGTCATACAGCTAGTGGGAAGCTGGGCTGACCTCAGAGCTCTTTCTGCCACTCCTGCACATCTTCTCAGAGGGAAGGGAAGACTGGTAAGAAAGCTCTGCCCCTAGTTCTCCTCTTCGCTTCCCTTTCCTTTGTGGATTAATTGGTCTTTCCAGAAGTTTCTATTTGTTTCTGTGACTTCTGCTCAAATCTTGCTGATGAAATGACTGAGCCACATTCTGTCCCACGGTGTCTACCAGAGAACATCTCCCATTTAGTTCTTATTCCCCTTCTCCAAACATGGGGTTAGGTCTGAGGGTTTCCAAGAGCCTGCTCATTGTAGTCAGAAAGGGAGGAGCTAATTTGGCCAAAATCTTCAACTATGGACAGAGACTGGAGGCCAGAAATCAACAGTCCCACTCTGTGAAACAGAGCGGAGCAGATGGCAAAGTTCCTCTTTCAGGTGATTCCAAGACTTCCACAAAAACACAAAAGTGCCCCATGGAGTGCAAGTGCCACGCAGCAGCTCTGGCCTCCCACCTTCTTCCTCAGACTCCTCAGCATGGCTCTTACTGCACACCAGGGTTGCCTGAGAAGCATTTTTAAAGCATAGAGGTATGAGTCTCAGCTGCAGAGATTCTAAATTATGGGTCTGTCAACCGCAGCTCCTGGGGACACCAGAGGCAGTGGGCATAGTTTGTCTTGCTGAGGAAAAGCACCTACTACGCTGGCTTTCCTGACACTTCTCCAGGACTTGAGTCAGAGATGTACCCACCCCTAGACCAGAACCTTGAAATTCATCTAGTCTCACTCTTTAGTTTATATAGGGGAAAACTAGAGCTAAGTCTTTCTTGAGGCTACATAACTAGGATCAGACTCAGAACTCTGATTCCCTCAGCTCTATGCTCTTTCCACAACACGAGTGCACTGTGAAGCTCCTTGTATCTCTTCCACTCAAGTGTTTGAAGTCATGGTATAAGATTGGCAGCTCCTGCCCAGTTCTCTATCTACCCAGCAGCATGCCTAAAGCAAAATCTCATTCCCTAGCAAGGGTGTTATCCAAGGGAGGAGGTTTTGGAGAAAGTTGGAAATCCCGTAGGTCAGGCTCTCATGCTCTGTGTCTCTGCTCTTCTTGTGTGTTTCTTAATCTTACAAAACAACAGGACCTGCTCCTCATTGCCCTGTTGCCATGGATGGCTTCAGCGCACACTAGAGGATGCTGCTGCTAGGCTGAGCTCTCCTGCCCTCTGCTGGCTGGACTGGTGAAGGCAACTTTGGGCACGATTTTATCCATTCTTTCATTTATTCTCTAACTTTTTTAAAGCACCCACAATGTAAAAGGAATTGTGCTTGGTACTGGAATGTCAAAGAAGCACACAAACTCTTCCTTCAAATAATTAATTCTGCCAGGCACGGTGGCCCATGCCTGTAATTCTAGTACTTGAGAGGCTGAGATAGAAGATCGCAGCTTCATGGCCAGCCTCAGCAACTTATTGAGACCCTCAGCAAGTTAGTAAGACCCTTTTTCAAAATAAAAAAATAAAATAGGGCTGAGGGTGTAGTGCAGAAGTAGAATGCCCCTGGGTTCAATCGACAGTACAAAAACAAAAACAAAAGCAAGCAAGCAAACAACAACAACAAAAAAGCACAAATATTAAATTCTTAAACCTTTTGTGGTTGGGCCTGGTGGCGCACACTTGTAATCCCACTATTTGGGAAATTGAGACAGTAGAATTGCAGGTTCAAAGACAACCTCAGCAATATAGTGAGACTCTTAGCAACCTAGTGAGTATAGCTGGCAGTATAGCTCTGAGGCATAGCTATAATCCCCAGTACCACAAAAATAAAATAAAATAAAACTTTTGTGGCAGATGCTGTGCTGTGCATCCAGAGAGGACCCAAACACAACCCTTGGTTTCAAAAAGACATTTGTTCTGAGCCATAAAATTAAAGAATTAGCACTGGAAGGGGCTGCAAACACCATCTAACCCAGTGTTATTCATTACAGCTTTCCCAAATTAGGTCTAGGGCTCCCTGTACTCAGTCCTCATAAGGGACTGCCAACACTAGGAGGGCACATGCTGCAGGGATTCTGCTTCATGGACAGGATGCTGCCATAAAGTTTCATAAGAACAAAGAGCTTAAAGGGGAAACAAAATTCAAAACTAGCAGTTCTAATCCCAAACCCCCTATTGCCTGTTAGCAGATTGATCTCAGCATCTGGAACAGGTATTTACAATTAATGTCACATTTCTAACTAGGGTCAAAGTTCACTGCTCGAATCCACTTTTTTCATCTGCATATCAGTGGAATTTCCCTTCCTTTGCTCACCACCCCCTGGTGGCAAGCAGATAGCTCCAAGGAGGTTGCCCATGTGTCGATAGCGCCCTCTTGTGTCCACTTGTGCCATTACTGCTGTGCGAGGCCAGAGCTTCTTTGGTTCCAGTTAAATCCCAATGTTGTGCCCAAAACCAAGGACATTTATCTGACCTACCTCTCTCTCCACACTGCTGTAAAGTGCCAACACCAGAGTCCCTTGCACCATGGCTTTCAAACCTTTTAATGGTAACTTACATAAGGACGACATTTTCCATCATAACCCAGTGAACATGTGCATGCCAGCACACATTTGTCAAAACAATATTTGCCTTTATTGCTTTTAATAAGCATTGATATTTCCGGTTGTTTTTTATTTCTATTTATTTTTCTCTGTAATTCAGGAATTAGCTATGCTACTTGCTCGTGAGTCACAAACCTGAGTTGAAGCCCAGTGCCCTGGACCTCCTGCACTGTAGCCTGCTGGGTCCTGGGCATTCCCAGGCTGCCATTTCCCCAAGGCAGCTCCACTCTGCTTGGTGCCAGGCAACAGAGCGAGATGCCCTGGGATGCTGGTGCTGTCCTCTTCTCTCTTCCACCCTCCATCATTTTAAAAAATCTCACCACAAAGCTGCCTAGGCCTCTGTTTGTTAAAACAGCAGTGTTTACTAACTGTAGTTGGCTGAATGGTGGCAAATGCTATGTCTCTGTCCTAACCACTAGAACCTTTTTTTTTTGGTGGTGGTGGTACTGAGGATTGAACTCAGGGGCATTCTACCTCCGAGCTATACCCTCAGCCCTATTTTTTTTTTTATTCTTTATTTTGAAACAGGGTCTCACTAAGTTGCAGAGTGCCTCACTAGGTAGCTGAGGCTAGCCATGAACCCAGACCCTCCGGTCTCGGCCTCCCAAATGCTGGGATTACAAGCATGCGCCACCATGCCCGGCTCCACTAGAACCTTTGAATGTGATGCTATTTAAAAAAATCTTTACCCAAGCATAGTGGCACATGCCTATAATCCCAGAATGTAGGAGGCTGAGACAGGAGAATTGCAGGTTTGAGGCCAATGTCAGCAACTTAGTGAGACTCTGTTTCAAAATTAAAAGAGTGGAAGAGGTTGGGAGTGTAGTTCTGACGCAGAATGCCCCTGAGTTAAATTCCCAGTCCTTCCCTACAGAAAACAAGAGAGAAAAAAGGGAGGAGAGAGAGAGAGAAAAATCTACAGATATAACTAAATCTTTGCAGATATAACTAAAGTATATCTCCAGATGGGATCATCCTGGATTATCCAGGTGGGTCCTAAATCCAATAACAAATATATATATTAGAGGCAGAAGAGAAAACACAGACACAGAGATGACCATATGAAAACAAAGACAGAGATTGAGACTACATGACCATAAGCCAAGGAACACTTAGAGCCAGAAGCTAGAGAAACAAGAATTCTACCCTAAAGGCTTTGGCAGGAGTGTGGTCCTGCCAACATCTCAGGCTCATCTCAGTCTCAGATTTCTACACACCACTCCCTCCCCCTCACCACATATATATCTTGATATCTCGTTTTAAGCCTCCGAGTTGTGTGACTTATTACAGGAGCCATAAGAAACACACACTCACCATGCCTCTCCTTCCCCAAGCACTGCAGGGACCTGATGGAGCTGAGTTTGGATCAGTTTTGCTCTGTACCTGAGACCTCTCCTCCCTTCTGAACCTCAAGACTTCTCATGGAGGCAGGCTCCTCCTGCCAGATGCTTTCTTCCCAAAGGTAAGACTCCACTGAGGGTCTATTCTTGCAATTGGCTCCTAGGGCAAGACCCCACCTATCCCACCCTCTTTGGACAGACGGGTCTTTATCTGCTAAACTCCGAAGGTGGCCGTGTTGGAATTTTTCCCTGGGGGAGATTCTTCAACTTCCATGTACACCAGTTGTTGAACTGGAAGCCAGGCATGGCATGGCAGCAGTAGTGGTGGACTGGATGTGATGATAGCCCCGAGATATGAAATGATTTACCCAAAGCCAAACAGTGAATCAGTGATGGGTGGGTGTTTATCTGAATGATTTAACAACATGAATATGAAGAGTTTGGGGATTTTCCCCATTCCAACAGCAGTGTGAGAAATATGCTTTTTAGGTAGATAAGGTCAAACCTACATTCCTCCGGCATGTTTTGCTTCTACTCAGCTTTGGACTGTTTGGACCACTGTTTATATCACCATCTGCTTCACTCGCTTAAGGGGAATCTTTGCTTTCTCTCTCTTGTTTACCCTAGGTCTGCACTTCCTAGTCATAAAATTTTTCTGATTAATTGATGAGCCAGTGCCATGCCTTGGGAAACAAACCATTGGCTAAGCAACATTTGACAGCAGGAGTCTCAGGGAAACAGATGTCCACTTTGGGTTCCTAATAAAAGGACTAGTTCAGCAGAAAAACTGTTCTTAGGTCCAACGAGTGGTGAGATGAGCTCCAGGCAGAAGAATCCCTGCAGTGAGCAATGAGTGCACAAGGTAGCTTTCCAGTGCCCTCCTGTTCTGAAATCCCAGGCCCACCTAGACCACCTTGCAGACCCTAATCCCCACTTTCTTCTTTTAAAATGAGTCTGGATATTTTTGTACACCCTTGACGACTTCACAGGACTGACCCAAAAAACATATACCCTGTATTCCTAGAACCCACAACACAAGAGGGAAAAGGCATACAGCTAAATAATTCTGAAACAAGACAGGCCTATGTTTTTTGTTTGATTTTATTATAGTAATTATCTTATTGTCTGTCAAGAGTTTGTTTGCATGTTTGGTTCCTTGTTAAAAGGCTTTGTTGCAAAAGGGCTTTTCTCAACAGCAGAGACCAAGCTTTCTTCTCTTGATTTACCCAGAAAATTGCCTGGCATATAATAAATGCTTGCAAAATACTTGTGAAACTTGGAATGACTGCTTACCATAATGTCAATCAATATACTCAACTAGTACCTTTACGCAAATGACTCCTAAGGGAACTTCTCCTCTGATCATTGTCTCTCCCTCCTTTTTGATGTTACATTTTACTACTCCAGACTTGTGAATTCTTTACATGTGTGTTTCTTCTTAGTTTCTCCCCATTGTCATCATAATGGGCCACCATTCTAATTCAGCCCCATCTTATGTCATTTGTTATTTTTTTCCCAAAGTTTCCTAACTCGTCTGCCCGTCATCAGTTCTCCCCATTGGGCCACTGCTGACCCTGTCCTTTTAAATTTATTCCATGGTCTGATTCAGCTTCTAAATACATTTGATCATGTAATTGTCTCTCTTCGAAATTCCAAATCACATCATTGGCTACTAGGAAAAAAAAATCCATTCCTAACACAGGTTTTTAAAGCCCTTAGAAATATAGTTTCAATTTCTCCTTCAGCTTTGTTTCTTATTGATGCCTCATTCTTCAAAAAAAAAAAAAAAAAATGCATGCTCACCATTCCCTAAAATGGCCCACACACTTCAGTCCTTGTCAAGCTGTTCATTATATCCCATCTGTCTGCAGGGTATTCATGCTTATCTCCTTCTCCCAAAGTACACCCCCTACTCTGAGAACATGTCTAGTTTTGTACCTTCCACAAAAATGTGAAACTTAAACAATTTTTTATGGGATGAGGGCTCTTTAAGAAAAAAAATTAAAAATTTTAAATGCAAAAGTCTTATTATCATGTAGATAGAGAGATATAGTACAAAAATATATATTGAGCACAATAAAATAAATAGGACTGGAAAAAATAGCTGAAATAAAAGCACTGGAAAACATTCAAACAGGAAGATTATAAAGGGAAATTGTGTGGAGCACATATTTTTAAAAGGGGTTCCATTAAAGCCAAGGAGGTATTTCACTCACAAACCACACCTGGGTGTGGTCCATACATGATGTGCGCTGTACAAGTGTAACTCTCACAGAACACACAGGTGCGACACAACACACCCAGGGCATCAGAGGCAACACACAGACACCAGGCACAAGGTGCAAAGCCCTGGCATGATAGGCAGTACGCAAGTGCAATGCCTGCCCCCAGCAGACCAGGAGCACCTTGACAACCACATTGAGTCTGTAGCAACCGGAGGACTATAACTGTCAGTACCTGAGACTAAAAACCTGCAGCTGCATCTGCCAAGGAGCCTCTTCTACTTCACCATTCCAATCAACCACCGATAATGAGGTTAAGGCTGGCTCAGCTAGAAGCCTTTGTCATCGGTGACTACTGGGCAATTCCTCACCTTTGGTTCTGGTTAAGCACTGGTTAAGACCAGTCTCACACCTCACCAGGACCTGAGACCCTGACACAGACAGCTGAGCTCTGTGGTAAATGGACTTCTCAACTTAATCTCCAGGTTGAACTAATCTTTCTCTCTCTTTTTGCCCTAAAATATCATAAATTTGTGTAAAGTACTATAATTGCATAGAGTTAGTAAGTAAAGAGCCTGTCTTGGTCACAATTACAATAAACATTTTTGAAATGACTGAGACCATGTTTGGGTTGTTTTCCACGATCTATGTCTGCACAATACTAAATGCTCCTTACTGTCAAGAAATTTACAGTAGAAGATATGGGGATACCTGACCAGTTATCATACAGGACAAAGTAATGTCATTAAGTATAGGTTTAAGAAGAAGGTTGTGGAAACATGCTAGATGAGGGTCTGATTCTGTCTCAGAGTGTCAGAGACAACTCCTTAAAAGATGGTATCTGTTGTTGGACTTAAAGAGAATAAGTCAGCTTTTGCTGAAAAATGGGAGCCAGAGGATTGCAGGTATGGAGGTCAGTGTGTCTAAGGGCAGGGAACAGTGAAAATGCACCATATGTTTAAAGAATAATGTATAGTGCTATGTGACTGTGACACCAATGTGCAAATCGATGATCCAGAAGATGAGCCTGTTATATTAGTTGTGGGTAGCTAGATTCACCTCCAAGTGACAAAAGCAAAAACAAATGGGCAGTTGCTTTTCAAGCAAAGAAGTTTATTTCTCTCTTGTATAAAATTCCAGGTTGATGGTTCAGGGCTGATAAGGCACTTGGTGATAGGTATCAGGGCAACTCCTATTTTATTCATCTGCCATATATGGTCTTGACCTCAAAATCAAAGATGGCAGCTTATGTGTTAAGACAGCAGAATGAAATGAAAAAAAAAAGAGATAAAGATGAGAAGAATGAAAGGTATGTGGCCATTATCTGTGGAAGATGGTATGTTCCAAAGATGACTGTAGCAATATTCTTACAATGTGACTTTTATATACCTCCTCTCGAAAGCTGGGGTCATTACCTGCTCCCTCTCTTTGAAATGGGCAGATTTTAGTGTCCTGATTAGTACAATGTATTAGGATTGACATTATGTGATTTCTAAACTAGATTACGAGAGAAATTTTAACTTCTGCTTTCCTCACTGGGATACTCACTCTTGAATCTGCAGCCAACTGGAGCAGTTGATAAAGAAGCTCAATAGTCCACATGGAGAAGTCTTAAGATTACATGAAGAGAGCCGAGTGTGCTGGCACACGCTTGTAATCCCAGCATTTAGGAGGCTGAGACTGGAGGATCCAGATTCGCGGCCAGCCTCAGCTACCTAGTGAGGCACTCCGCAACCTTAGTGAGACCCTGTTTCAAAATAAAGATAAACACTTTAACAATGAACAAATTTGGGGTGAAAAACTCATTGCAAAGAGCCAAGAATGCATGAGACCCATGCATGAGACCAAATTATCTTAGTAAGAGAGTGTTAGAAGATACTGCAGCATTTTGAAGTGTCTTGGGTGATTGGGTGGGAGGTTCCCCTCTGGTATTTGCTCTGGATTGCATTTTAGAAGAAGAAGGTTTGGATCTTAATAATCCTAATCTAGAAGGTGAGGAGAATGAGGCTAAAACTGTGATTAGTAAAGGAGTAGCAGCCACTTGTAGAGGCCAGGAATGGGGATTGTTTGGTCATGTTTGTGGTTTGGACAATGTTCATGTTTCTGTTTCTATTCAGACATAATGATGGTGAGGTCTTGGGCTCACCTTGACCTATCCCATCCCAGAGTGGCCGTGGATGAGGTTGGTGTTCGTGGGATTGTCTCCCTTCAGTAGGAGAGCATCACCACCTGGCTGCGAGTGCCAGGCCAGCTCCCCCAAATGTCAGAAGCTACTTTCTCCTCTTGTGCATACACACCTTGATAAATGAACATACATACAAATAAAAGCTACTATGCACTAATAAATTATGTACCTCTAAGTAGAATAGAGCCAGGCATGGCGGTGCATACCTGTAATCTCACTACTTGGGAGGCTGAGACAGGAGGATCACAGGTTCCAGGCCAGCCTCAGCAACTTAGTGAGGCCCTCAGCAACTTAGTGAGACCCTATTTCTAAACAAGAAATAAAAGAGGGCTAGGGGTGTGGTTCAGAGGTAGAATGCCCCTGGGTTCCATCCCCAGTACCACACACAAAAAAAAATATTATTTTGAATGTACTCACCACAAAGAAATGATAAAATTTTAGGTTGATGGTGTTGAGTTGATGATTACCTGATATATACATGGATCAGAACATCATATTGTATGTCATAAATGTGCACAAACATTATGTCAGTAGAAACATTTTTAAAACCTAAAAATAAATTTTCTTAAGTTGTTACATATTTAATTTTATTAGGTACATTTCATCTTTCTTGCTTTTTTTTTCTCTTTCTTTTTTTTTTTTTGTACTGGGGATTGAACCCAGGCACATTCTACCTCCAAACTACATCCCCAGCCCTATTTTATTTATTTTTTATTTTGATACAGGATCTCACTAAGCTGCCGAAGTTCTCCCTGAGTTGCTGAGGCTGGCCTCAAACCTGTGAACCTGTGATCCTCCTGTTTCAGCCTCCCAAGTACTGAGATTGCAGTCATGCACCACCATACCTAGCTCATGTTTCTTAATAAATCTGCTATATAGTATAAATATGGATGAATATTTAAATCTTTAGGGGAATAATTTGTTTTTGTTGCAGAAATAAACAAAAGGGGAAAAGTAAAAATGAAAATCATTTATAACTATTCTCAGCTGAGTATAACATATGTGAACAATTGGGATCAGAAATAAGCAGCCTAGTTATACTGATTATTAAGTTTGTTAACTGACTTAATTTTCAACATTAAATAAACAAAACTTTCTGTGTTGTTTGACTGAAGTAATTGGCTTTGTTATTTGCAGCCCAATTTGGAATCCTTGAAGAGATCATTCATTTCTATAACAAAGACGAGAACTGAGACTATTCTCAGCTACTTGAGTGAAGACAAGATGGATGGAGAAAAATCAGAACAATGGGGGGAACTGAATGCTTCCTTCCATGTGTGGTGCCTAGTACAACATATGTAGGCACTAAAATGTTTGTGGAAGGTGCAAGGGTAACGTTGTTGTTCAACACTTTTTTTTTCTCTTAAAGGAAAATTATTAAAATGACAATAAGATATCTATTATAAATTGAAATTCTCCCTCCTGCCCACAGAACAGGAGGGAGCCCCCTTACTTGAGCCAAGAGATCTATCCTCACCAAACTCCAGCCTACCTTGTTCTTTTTCCCTATTTCAGCAGTGCTCCCAGACCCCAACTGCCCCTCTTCTCTTAACTCCATCCTACTGCCTTTTTCTGGCATTTGGCTGCTTCCTGCTTTTTTTTTTTTTTTTTTTTTTTTTTTTTTTGCGGTACTGGGGGTTGAACTCCGGGGCATTCTACCTCCGAGCTATACCCCCAGCCCTATTTTTTATTCCTTATTTTGAAACCGGGTCTCACTAAGTTGCGGAGTACCCCACTTAGGTAGCTGAGGCTGGCCGCGAACCCGGATCCTCCGGTCTCAGCCTCCCGAATGCTGGGATTACAAGCGTGCGCCACCACACCCGGCTGCTTCCTGCTTTTTGAACATGAAGTAGACTGTTTACAGGTCCTCCTTCTTCACTTGACCAGAATGCATTTCCTTTGTATACCTCACTGCCTTCTTCATTGGGTACTCTACAAACAACTGTCAACCTGCAATCAGTGAGAACCACACTTGCTTGCCCAATGGTGCAAAATCAGCACAAACATACACAAGGGTTAAAGAGTAGTGCCTTATGCAGCACCTACATGCAGAGGCAGTTATTAGATACATATAAAAACAACGACAAAAATAATAAGAGGATTCTCCTGACTGCTCATTCTGGCCTTATGAGAGACGGAGAACAAATATCCATTTCAATTTACAGCAACATCTTGCATCAAAGTGTCTTCTAGAGTTCTCTGTTAAACTTCCTGTCAAAGTTCTGGCAGGCAATTTTTGCACATTTCTTGACATCTCTATTTCTAGGCTTCCAGAGGTCCCTCTCTGTCTTCAGATACTGCTCTGAGGTCCAGCTGTCATCCAGATGTTAGTGGATTGACTCTGCCCTCTTGGCGAGGCCCTGAGGTTCTTGCCTAGTATTCAAACTAAGTCTCAGTACGTGCCATGTAGTTCCAGCAGGCTTAATTCTTCAATTCTTGGCAGTGTGGGCTCCAGTGCCAGGTTTAAACTAACTAGTTCACAAGCCTTACAAGACTGAACATCTTGCTAAGCCTCAGTTTCCTTTCTGTGTTAATAATTATTGTATCTAAACAATTATTGTGTCTAGGCTTTTATTAGAAATTAAACATGACAGCCAGCACAAAGCCACGTTCTCCTTCCCTTCCATATCAGGAGAATTATAGTACATGAAACATATATATTCTCAGGGGGACAGAAGGTGTAGTAGAGGATATTACATCTGACAAGAATTACATTATTCAACCATGCTGATTAAATAGTTACTCTGCACCAGGTACTGGAGATAGACAGATGAAGAATAATTGATAGTGATGAGCAGATGCACATGCAAATAAGCAATGACAGTATGACATGACAAATGTAGCAGCAGAGGTGGCCTCCAGGTGGTCAGATCCTAACACTGTCTGGCCTGGGAAAGAAGGCTTCATGGGGGATCCTGTTAATGCTCAAGCTCAGACTGAAGGAAAACTCTTGAAAACCAGTTGCTGAAGGTGATCCAGGGAGACTGAACAGCAGAGTTGAAAGAGTACAGTCTTAATCCCAGAGGCAGGGTTGCACAGTAATTGAGAACTCATGTTCTAGAATCAGAGAGACCCTGGATTTCCACCTCAGCACTACAATTCATCAGGTAGGTCACTGTGAACCAACCGGTTTATTAACCTCTCCAAGTCTCAGCCTCTCCCAGCTGAAGTGAGAATAATAATAGTACTTGCTCAAAGGGTTGTTCTTAGAATTAAACAAGACAAGGCATACGAGTTCTTAGAACAGCTCCTCACATACAGTACTTATTATAATAGTATGTTTATGGAGCTCCTTCTCACCAAATGTTGTGTGTTGCTGCTGTTGTTGTTATTATTATTATTATTATTATTATTATTATTATTATTATCTGAGGAGTGAGGTGTGCCTGGCTCATGAGACTGTGTTTCATGCCTTAGCAGAAAGAAGTTCTGGAGGAGTCTAAGCAGGAGAATGTGATGATCATATCTGATTATTAGAAAATCACCCCAGGACAGTGGCAAGAATGAAGGGTGGATTGCAAATGGAGAGGCTACAGGCAGGAAGATTATTAAGGAGGTCACTAGGCACGATACATCAAATGACCAAGTTTGGGCAGCAGTAAGTGGGAAAGAAAGAAGATAAACCACAGAGGTACTTGGGAAGAACAATCACTAGGATGTGGAACCTGGTGACTGACTAGTGGGGGTTGGGGTAGGGCAATGAAGGAAGATCAGAAGACAATATCCTGATTTCTAAGAAGTAGAGGAGTGAGTTTGGAAGGCAAATTAAAGGGATCACCTTTTTTTTTTTTTTTTTTACTGGGTATTGAACCCAGGAACTGTCTATCTCTGAGCTACATCCCCAGGGTTTCTTATTTTTTATTTTGAAATGAGGTCTCACTAAGTTGTGAAGAACCTCAGTAAATTGCTGAGGCTGACCTCAAACCTGCTATCTTTCTGTGTCAGCCTCCCAAGAACCAGGATTACAGACGTGTGCCACCACATCAGACCAAGATTTCAGCTTTGAAGAGAGTTTTGAGGGGAGCTCCCAGCGAACGGGTCAGTTAGTCCGTGAGTCTGGAACTCAGTGAGAATGCTTAGAGGAGCTAAAAGACCAGGAGTGCACATGAAGTAGAATCCTAAGTCACAAGCAGGTATGTTACTGAGGGGACATAAAGAGGGAGAAGAGAGTCCTGGGGACTTTCAGTGTACAAGGCATGGATGGCAGCAGAGTGCACACGAAGAATTACAGTGGAGAGAAAAGAGAAATGCGGGAGCAACTGCTGTCATGGAATCCCTGAAGAGGAATACAAAATACAGTGGAGACCTCAAGTCAGGGGGAATGTGAAGGCAGAGAAGTGTCTTCTAGTTAAACAGGAATAAGATGCAGATATATTTATATGGTGAGAAAAAAACCAGCTGATAGAGAAGTAAATGCATTTGCCTTTGGAACTGTCCCAGACTGTCTCATCTCTTCTCACCTATTCCAGCCTCCTCATCCTCACTTCCGTGGCCAGTGACCCTCTTCCCTCCATTGGCCATCCTTACCTCAGGTCCTTGACTGGCTGACCATCTGAGGCATAACCCTCCCTGTTGACACAATTTTGGCAGTTATCCCCCTCGACCCACAAACCACAACTTTAGTAAGACATGCTGACTGGCGCCGCTTCATCCCAATCCTGTCGCTCTCTGTCGCCCTGAGACTCCCAGGGTGCACTGAGGCAGGGGGCAGGCAGTCCTCTGGAGACCCCAGGAATTAGTCTGGAGCTCCTTGACATTCATCTTCCCAGAAGCCACCACATGTCTGCAGTTGAGCAACTGCCCCAGGGGGAACACACTCTGTACCAACCCAGCTGAGCCTGGTGAGACCGAAGAACCGAATTTTCCACTTTATTTCATTTTAATTAATTTAAATTGAAATAGCCACATATGACCAGTGGCTAACATACTGGACAGTGCAGCTCCGACAATTCCAGCCAGGCTAGCCCTAGCACCAGAGTAAAAGCCTGCGTGTTTCAGAATGGTGAGAGCAGTCTCTCCAGGAGAGGGACCAGGTGACTTTTTCCCTACGCACTGGGCGGGGCCACTGACCCTTCCAATGGGAGCCAGGGCAGGTCAGTCAGAGGCCGCTGAAGATGCTCATGAATGAGGCAGTGTCCAGAGGGGCCTAATAGTGTACTAGCAGGGCATGGAATATGCACACAAAGTAAAAGGACAGCTACAGATGGAGGTAGAGGAGGGGAAGGAAGAAGGGTACCTCTCTGTGGACTTAGTACTAACAGTAAATCTGGCAAGGTTCAAAACCTCCATTATACCCTTCTCTTCTCGTTACTGTAAAATTTAATGGGAGGACCATTAAAAATCCTAATGCAGACCCCCTTGTTCTACAGAGGAGTAAGTCGAGGCCAGTTGAGTTGTCCTGGGTCATATATTGAATCCGCAGCAGGCTCAGGACCAGACCCAGTCCTCCCCACTCTCAACCCCAGGGTCCCTCTCCCTGCCTCCAATCAGCTCCCCTAAAGGAAGGCGGGGCTTCGGAAGGAGAATTGCAGGTACACCATGAGCAGACAGAGGGAGCCCCACAAGAGGCACCAGCGAAGGGAGAAGAAGTTGTAGCCGAAGCCCGCCTTGGCCTTCAGCTTGGAGGCATCGGAGAAGGCGTAGGCGGCCTCCTCCTCCAGCAGCTTCTCACTGGGCTTCCAGTGCACGATGCCCTCTTGGCAGGCCTCACAGAATTCGCCGCGGTGCGGCCCACTATCCGGGCGGCTGGCCACATGGATGCGGTACTGGCCGCCGTCCTCGTCGTAGCACTGCTCCCGCAGGCTGGTGATGAGGTTGTCCACCAAGCCCTCGATGTTCTCCTCCAGCATGCTCGACTCGTCCAGCCGCGCTGTGCCGCACTCGTAGCACAGCTGCTTGAAGATGCGCATGCGCACCGAGCCCATCCTCTGGGCGCGGTCCAGGAACATGTGGAAGAGGATGACCACGTGGGCGGACTGCCAGGTGTGCCAGCACCAGGAGCAATGGAACCTGCAGGGAGGGGAAGGAGAATGAAGAAGCTTCCCAGTGACAGCCCACCCTCGGCAGTCCAGAAAGAAAAGGCCTGTGTACCTGAGCCTAGAAATAGAAGAGACGAATTTACACTGTATTGGTTCATTAGTGCTCGGAGGAGGGCTAGCTACGGTCTCTTCCTGGTACCCTTGGGACTAGAGCAGGTCCTCAGGAGCCCGAGCACTGGAGCCATCTGGCACCCAGCAGTGCTCTGGAGCCTGCCTCCTGAATGCCTTCCTGCAGCCTCAGCTTCCCCAAGTGTAATGCACGCAGCATTTACGCCTGGACCCTGCACAGGCCACTCCCCTTCCCCGGACCTCGTTTCCCATCTGTGAAATGCAGGGTGATGGTGTCCAATAAGAGTCCTTGCACTCAGACCTCTTGTGACTCTGATAAGGATGGCCTTGCCATCTGACTCATACACCTTCCTGTGTGCTTGGAGAAGAGATGCCAAGCACAGATCCTGGCACGCTGTGGGTCCTTAGCAAACCACTCAGAATGACAGGATGGACGGGGGATGGAGAAAGACTGACCCCTGGAAGGACTACCAATGCTGTCCCTTGACAAGTCACTCATAAATCCCACTTCAGTTTCAGCTTGGCCGTGAGCTTCAGAAAAGGGGATCCAGATCCCTACACACACACACACACACACACACACACACACACACACACACACACACCACTTTGTCTAACCTGAGCCTCTAGGGCCCCAGCCTCAGGAAGCATGGAGGGAGGTGGCCTAGGGCACATCTAGACAAGCCCCACTCAACCCTGCCCCATCAGGGCTCACACACCTTCAGTAATGGAGCACTCATTACCTCTACAGCAGTTCCTTCCATCCCTGAGATGAACCTCTCCTAGACCCCTGTTTCAGAGGCAAACACATGTCCACTGGGCTGATTCTGTCCTCATGACTGGCCTTTTCGAGGCCCAATGTGTGATAGCCTTGGCAGACCTCTGATGAGGAACTTGATTCAGTCCAACAGGCACCACTCAGCATGTGCTGTGTGCCAAGCGCTAATCAGTTCAGACTGTGGACTAGAGATGAAGCCAAGCCAGCCTCTGACCCCTAGAGGCCACTGACAGCATGAGCACAGAACAGAACCCAGCGCCACCCAAGGCAGGAGCCTCATTGGTCCTGAGCCAGAAGGCGGCCCCCACACTCAGGCTGGGCCAGAGCTGCAGGCATCATTGTGAATGCATCCAGAGGCTCAAGAAGACAGAGTGAGTCTGTGCACAGAATGAACACAGGGTAGCCATTCCACAACCTGTCTGAGGCCAGCTGGGAACCACAATCACCAGCCAGGAGCAGATGAGTTCCAAGGCAAGAGGAGCCATAAGCCTGTCCAGCTCAGTTCCTAAACTCCTGACTTCTCAGCCCTTTGTACATCCTTCCTCCAGGCAGCTCAAGAGCTTTGCATTTTCAGTCTTCTCCTTCTACACCTTCTTCAACCTAGAGTTGTTTTCTCTCCCTCAAGCCAGACCCCATCTTACACCCAAAAACTTCAGATCTGAGTGAGGGGAGAGTTATGAGTCATTTCACTGAGATAAGACTGATCTACAAAGAATAAGAGAGCCATCCATGTATACACAGCTAGTTCGAGGCATAGCCAGCACCCAGCCTAGTAGAAATCCCCATTAGATGTTCTTGAATTGATTTGAATTGCTGCAACCCAAACAACCTCTCCTCTCAGTCTTCTGTCAAGACAGGTTCAATCTAAAATTTTTAGGTCTTAAAGCAAGAATACAAATTTAGGCTCCCTACCCACAGCCTGCCTTTCTGTTCTCACCCTCTGCACCATTCTGCATCATGAGGGGCTGTGCACATATACTCTTGTGAACAGTATGTGTGTCCAAGCTCTATCCACACCTCCAAAACACAGCCATCTATTGGCCTCTTTTATATCCAAAGGCCCAGGAAGGCCAGTGCAGACCCTACATGTAGGCTTGAGGCAGTTTGTCTAGGGAATTCTGTGGCCCTGGTTCCAAATCACAAACTAGAAGAGGGAGAGGCACATGAGCTTCAGAAATCCCCTTAACCTCAAGAATTCCCTGCACCACAGGAGGTGTGCAGCTCCTATATAGCAGGGTACTCTGGGCCCAAATGACCCAAGAGAAGTCCTGCTCAGAGCTAAGCCTTTTTGTCATAGACTCATAAATAATAGAGATGAAAGGCATTTGACTGATCATCTAAGGCCACCCCTCTCATTTTACAAAATGTGAAAACTGAGAAGCAGGGAGCAAAGGGGCTTACCCAAGTTCACAAAGCTAGTTTACCATAGAGCTAGTTTCTATCACATATCAGGTAATCAATAATTGTTTCTGAGTTCAAATCAAGTTGCATTTAATTGACTGAATAGACAGACATAGGATCAGAGCACAGCCCCCCCCCAACCCCGACTTCTAGGTTGAGGCTTTTTCCAGTGGAACTAAGAGTCCCCTCCTCTCATTCCAACCACTCTTTGTCAGACATTGCAGAGGCATTGAAGATATTGTAGCTCTTCATCTAATGTGGAAAACCAAAACCCAAAGATAGAACATAACTAGCCCAGCGTTACCCAGGGAATCTGTGGAACAACTATGGCTAGAGCCAAGGCCCCTGGGACTCACCTGGAGTCCTTTTTCTACTCCCCTACCTGAGCTAGCACAGAGCGAGACTGACCAGCCTAGGCTGTGTCTCTTCTAAGAAGGTGACCCAAGGCTGTGACCCAGGGTTGCCTATAGAGCCCCTGCCCCGGGCCTCTCACCTGCCTGAGGCGTGTTGCTCCAGGTATTGCTTCCAGCCAGGGGCCAGCTCATTGGGCTTGAGGTTGGGGTCTATGATGAGTTCCCAGCTGTCAGCTGGCTTTGCCACCTCCATCTTCTCATAGAAGACTTTCCTCCACTCACAAGTGGTCAGGCTGGTACACATGGTCCTATTGACAGGGTAGAAGTTTGAGCAGAGTCTGAATGAGGACACAGGAAGAGCCTGGATAAATGCAGGGCAGTTCAGTCTCTATGTTCTGAAAATCCGCATCTACAAGACCTAGCTCCCTTCCTTTGTCACCCTGGAAGTTGTTACCATGGCAGCCAGGCTGGGTGCCAAGAGGCAGGGCTGGGAAGGAGGGAAGGCCCAGGGGGAGTTCCAGGGCCCTGAGCTAGGCTTCAGAGGCAGGGCTGGGGAGTGACAGTGATTAAGTGGAGCAAGCAGAGTGGGAGGCCCAATCCTAGACTACACTCCTCCAGGCCTCCAGGAGTTTGCAGAAGACCAGGAGCATGCAGTGGCCTGCTTCACCGCCTTCCAGGCTTACGTCCTTATCATATGCTATGGTAGTTGTAATGCCCTAGGGAGTCAAGAGAAACAAGGACAGGGAAATGCAGAGCCAGCTCCTCCTGCACCCCGTGATGTGCTGTGACCATTATTTACCTATGTCAAGCACAAGCCAGTTGACCTGCATGCTGGTCAATGCAAATGAGGACACTGAGGTTTCCACAACCTCTAAGTGGCTCACCCACAATTCAGTCCCAAGCCTTCTGAAACCAAGCCTATTTGTTCACTTATTCCAGTACTGTTGAGTTCCTAACACAGGGAGATTGAGAAGGATATAACATGTGGCCCCTTTGCTTGGGGAGATTGCAGACCAGTTGGTGAGATAGAAGGTAATTTAACATATTATGAAAAGCCCGTTGCAGATTCATAATCATGTATCCTTAGAGCTCATATTCAGTTCTGGGCATGAGCCTTGCTAAGGTGCAGCTGGAGGAGGAGTTGGTTCTGAGCTACAGGCTTCTGCTGTCTCAGCTGTTGCAGAACAGGCCACGGGGTATCTCAGCTCCCTGATGCCCAATTTAAATACTTTGGAGACTAGAGAGGACTTGGACTCCAAATTTGTATGATCCTGGGGAAGGTAGACCCCTAGAGGGAAGCAGTCTCGGACAGGGAAAAGATCAGGCCCTGGCTGCTTACCCCAGCTCTACCCCAACTGTTGTGAAGTTTCTCTGCCAGCTATAATCAACATACAGTTATTTAACTTGGAAATCCAGATCTCTAGACATGTGGAAACCCACAAACCAAAGAGCATGCAGAACTGAAAAGGGTCGCTAGGAACCAGAGGTTTTCAGTGTCAGGTTCCAGAGTTGGCACTTGCTTCTAAGTGAATTTCATGTTGGTGAAAACCAGGACAGTGTCACTGAATCTTTCAAGTAGAGAAGTGTTCCTCACAAACCTCAGAAAGGACAAAAATATGTTGTAGAGCCATTAATCAATAGCTTTAGAGGGGACTTTCATTTTAAAAAATCTGATGTCTTTATTTAACTCTCTGTTGCTTAACTAAAAGCTATAGACATTGAATTAAGACAACTGAAGCCCAGGAATGGAAACTTAGTTGTCCAGAGCCTCAGAACTGGGCTGTTCACACTCTCCGGGTATTCTCTCAGAAGCCAACTGCCTGGTGACCAGGCTAGATGGAGGACCCAGGGGTTCCCAGGAAGTAAATGAAGCTGAAAGGAGCCTTGGCCAGAACTAGAGCTATGTGCCAAAGTGAAGCATGGAGAAATACTATACCACTGTTCCTGGAGCAAATCGCAGTGAAGGGAAAACAAAAAGAGAGTGAGAATTGTCAGGGTTTTTCTGCTTTGTTTTGCTTTGTTTTTCTCTCAATGATGCAATTCCCTTAGGCCTAGGATCAGGTTTAATTTAGAATAGCATCCTTCTACATAGAGGCCAATATAATTCATCTTTCTGTACAACAAGCACTGTTTTCACTCAAGAAAGAACTTTCTTGTGACACAATCAACAAGCACTCCCTCATTTGTCTGGGAATGGAAGTGGGTGGCTACAGACATACCGTTTAAGAGCTCTCTAAAGTACATGTGCAGCTATGACCCTGTTGCACACTGACAGTTTCATTATACATAGCTGCCTTACTTTATTTATTTGTTTATTTATTTTGATATTGTGGATTGAACCCAGAAGTATTCTACCTCCGAGCTACACCCCTAGCCCCTTTATTTTTAATTTTAAAACAGGCTCTCATTAAGTTGCTGAAGCTGGCCTTGAATCTACGATTCTCCTGTCTCAGTCTCTCGAGTACTGGGATTACAGGTGTGCACCACCATGCCAGGCTGCTGCCTTACTTTCAATCTAGGGTGTTATTCTTAAAAATAAGGAAATGTTTAGCCAGGTATGGAGGCTAAAACAAGAGGATTGAAGGCTCAAGGCCAGCCTCAGCAACTTAGCGATACCCTGTTTCAAAACAAAAATTTAAAAAGGCGGGGGAGTAGCTCAAAGGTAGAATGCCTCTGGGTTCAATTCCTAGTACAAAAAAATAAAAATTAAAAATACAGAAATTTGTATTCCTTTATAAAATAAAATACCATGCCTTGGTATCCTGCACACAAAATTAGCAGGATGGGGGGTTGTGAATAAAAGAACCACACCTCCCCTCCTAATCAAAACATGAATTAATAGGTACTTTTGTAAAATATTCATTATTCAAATTTTACTTGTTAGAATAATATAAGAAGCATCAATGTGGAGTTTAAAGGAAAAATGTAATGAAGAGCTAGGAAAATGGGTGAATCAAAATCACCTGGGTATTTTTGAAAAAACATATAGTATATTTTTGAAAAAAATATACTATACTTATCTATAGTCATCATACTGTGCACCCCCAGAACTTGGAACTACATCCCAAGGCTGAAAATAGGTTGAATTTTAAAGGTTTCATATATAGGTATATATATATATATATATATATATATATATATATATATATATATATATATATATATATATATTCCTACCCCAGAGGTTTCAATACAAGCTATTAAGGGAGCATATCCACCCTCCTCCAACCCCCCACCCCTGGGAAGAATCCCTGCCATTGCCAGCCATTGTTACTGATGGGAATATGTTGTCCCATCAGTATGGAAGGTTATGGGAGGCAAAACAACAAAACAAGACAAAAGCTTTTGAGTAAAATAAGTTAGTGGTTTCTGATCCTTCCTTACTGAAAAACAAATCCAGGGGAAGTGAAAGCTATATTCTATCTTCCTTGTCTCTCCACAATCCAAAGACCCACAGAAGGTACTCTAGGCAAACCCAAGGCTCCCTGGGGACTCTTTTTTTTTAGAAGATGGTAGATGTTCTCCAACCCCAGGGTGCAGCACTCAGAGGCAGGAGGGTCCATGCTCCACTCGGGATAGGTGTGGGGTAGGAGGTGACCTCTGAGTCTCAGGGGAGTTCAGAACAAATAACAGTTCTCCAAGGATGGTGCAGAGTGGAGAAAAACTTTGGGGAAGATTTCCCACTGCTCTTCTATCAGTGAGCAGCAGCCAGGGCAATGTAAGCAAACTACATTCTATGGCTGCTGGTGTCTCAGGATCCAAATTCTATGCACCATGCTTCCCAGCACCCCAAAGGCTCTAGACCATTACCATTCCACCTTACAATTAGATAGAACTTTCAAGTGCTGGGGGTGCACAGTATGATGACTATATGTAATAATAATGTCTTATATATTTCAAAAAGCTAGAAGGAAATTTTTAAAATATCACCATAAAGAAATGATATTTGAGGAGATAGATATATTTACCCCGATTTCTGGTATCCCATAAATATGTTCAACTTTTTTGTGGTGCAGGGGATTGAAATCAGGACCTTGTACATGCTAGGCAAGCACTGTACCACTGAGCTACATCCCAAGGCTGAAAATAGGTCGAATTTTAAAGGTTTCATATATAGACTTTAAAAATAAATTGAAAATGAGAAAAGAGGGGCCATTATCTACTCACACTTCGTTGTTCAAGGTCTTATTTTCCTAGGCAGAGATTTAATGAAGAATTATCACATTATTTATGGAAGACAAATAAATTTTTTTTAAAATTGGGATGGAAGAAGGGAGTGCTGCATACAAGAAAAAAAAAAGGAACAAAAATGAAGTAGGGTTGAACTAGTGACTTGGTGGTTCAGGAAGGAGGAACAGAATTCTCTGCCATGAAGTGGCATTCAGAGCATCGGGATTCTTTCAGCAGGTCCAGCTGATTCTGACTTCTGTCCAAGAAGCCGAGGACCTCCATCAGAGTTCCTTAGCTATGACTAGAGAACCTGCTAGTTTCTGAGGAGCTGAGGCTCAAGGCACACACAGATAATTCTGACTCCTCTCTGGGACAATCCAAGTCATCATGGCATAGTGAAAAGGAAGCATGGAAAAGCATCTGCCAGTACCTAAAGCATCCATTCTGAAATGAGATTCATTATTCCCTTCATGTTCCTTTGACCAAAGCAAGTCACACAATCAAGTGTTCCATCAAAAAGACAGGGAAGTATAATTCTGCCAAAAGGAGGAGCATTTTCGAGTAAGTCTGAATATTTTGGACAATGATAAATCCACCATATGATCCAGCTATACCATTCCTAGGTATTTTTCCAAAGGGACTGAAACCAGAATATTATAATAATACATGCATATCCATGTTTATAGCAGCACCGTGCATAATAGCCAAATTATGGAACCAACCTAGGTGTCCATCAACAGATGAATGGATTACAAAATTATGGGATATCCACACGATGGAATTCAACTCAGCAATAAAGAAGAGCAAAATTATGTTATTTACAGGAAAATGGATGGACCTGTAGAGTACTATGTTAAGTGAGATTAGTCAGTCACAGAAAGTGAAGGGTCATATGTTTTCTCTTATATGCAGAAGCTTGAGGGTAATTGGGATACAAGAGGGAATTCAGATAATGGAGGAGAAACCCCAGTGGAGCCAGGGAGGTGGTATAGGGGAAGGGGAGGCAGGGGAGGGAGGATCAATGAAGGAAACACTTCCACGGATATTATGTGCATATGTGAGAATATCAATGTCGATCTCAATACCCTGTGTGGGGAAGGTAGGGAAGAGGAGGGAGCTGAGGGAAAGCCCACCAAGTGCTGTGTGCACATAGGTCACCATTACTGTGAACTATGACATGAGACTTTAATGCACCAATTATTATGATATGAGACTATAATGCACCAATAAAAGTATAAAATAAAATAATTTAATAATCCACCAAAGCAATCTCTTGCACAGTGGGTTCTTCCTGGAGCAAGGGAGCCAAACAGGGTCTATCATGCTGCATATGCAGAACTCTGAATTCAAATGCCAACTCTTTCACTAGCTTCTCTGTGACCTTAGTGAAAGAGAAGTCTACAGAGGATGGAGGCCACATGTCCCAGATTCTCCAGGAAGATCTGCCTGTCAGGATCATGCTGTACATGTGCTTAGCAGACTACAGCAAACTGTAGTAATGCAGACATGTTGCAGAACCTTAATCTAGTCTCCTGGGGATCTAGCCTTGAAGTCCTGGCAAAGTCCCCTTACAAAGTTACTCAGAAAAACATGTTTATTTTTTAAAATGGTAATTAATAAAATAGGAAGATGTACTAAACACCATGGTTTCTTAGTCCCACTGTGACTAATCCAGAGGACACTGTTCTCAAGGTTGCCAGAAAGGCTGCTACTCTGTCTGGTTCCAGTAATTGGAGGACGTGATTATAAAAACCACCCTTTTTGCTGACCATAACTTTTAAATGTTTCTTAAAATAGTATTCATAAAATCATCAATGACATAAAAAGATATAAAACACCATTAGGACAAAATATGCAAAAAGGAACCCAGAGCCATAAGAAGAGCACTAAAGCTGCTTTTATTCTGAAGGCAGTTGCCAGCTCGTATGAAATAAAGGACCCAAAGGCCCTTCAGAGGATCCAGAACAGCAAACAGAAAGGAAAGTGATAGGAAACCCTTAGGCACTGGAATCACACTGTAGTGGTGAGTAGGAAGCAAGCCAACACCAGCCACCACTCCTAGAGGACACAAGGAAAATTACATGGAGAAGGAGGAGGAGGAGGAGGAGGAGGAGGAGGAGGAGGAGGAGGAGGAGGAGGGATATTGATTAGCTTTAGAATTGATACTTAGTTTGTAATAATATAGGGTTACTACTAAGTGAATATACACAGAATACATATGACTTTCATAGTAAGAGAAAATAATGTAGTTACTAGAAAGTATATGACAAAAACACAAAACTGGTGATGCATGCCTGTAATCCCAGTACATAGGAGGCTGAAACAGGAGGATCTCAGGTTTGAGGCCAGCCTTAGCAATTTAACGAGACCCTCATCAACTTAAGATTCTGTTTAAAAATTGTTTAAAAAAGTAAAATGGGCTGAGTATGTAGCTAGGGGGTAGAATGCCCCTCAGTTCAACCCAAGAAAGAAAGAAAAGAAGGAAGGAAAGAAAGAAAGAAAGAAAGAAAGAAAGAAAGAAAGAAAGAAAGAAAGAAAGAAAGAAAGGAGAAGGAAGGAAGGAAGGAAGGAAGGAAGGAAGGGAAGGAAGGAAGGAAGGAGAAAGCCAGGCATGGTGGCATAGGCTTATAATCCCACTGCTTGGGAGGCTAAGACAGAGAATATGGATTTGTGACCAGCCTCAGCAGCTACTTAGGGAGGTCCTCTACAACTGAGTAAGACCCTGTTTCCAAATAAAAAATAGGACTAGGGGTGTAGCTCAGAGGCAGAATGCCCCTGGGTTCAATCGCTGGTACCATAAAAAAAGAAAGAGGAGAGAAAGAGAGATATCAAGAGAGATATCAAAATACAATTTGGTAAGTAGAACAAACAAAAAATCAGATACTGCATATAGATCCAAATATAATAGCAAATACTTTAAGCCTAAACTCCATGTCCAGTTAAAAAGTAAACACTGATTGAGTGGATTCACAAACAAAATGAAATTACAACCCCAATGAGGTTTCATTAGACACCCACTTCGTTGGGAAAAATGGAAATATCTGATAACGCCAAGGGCTAGTGAGGCTATGGAGTAACACAGGTGGCAGAAATTTATAAAACTCTTTTGGAGAGCAGTTTGTTTTGCAGGGCTGAACATTCAAGAATTCTATGATCTAACAATTACACTCTTGAGTGCAACTGTCACCTTTGCACTTGATTACATTTGTGTCAAAATCCATAGCATCACTGTTATAATGACACAAATTACATTCTGATGCATTTCATTCCATTCCTCTTCCCATTCTGTTCTTCTCATTCTATTCTGATCCTCTCCTTTCTGTTCCATTCTTTTCCACTCCTCTGCACATGTTCATCAACAGAAGAATGGATACACACACTGGATTTCTATAAAGCAATAAAAATTAACTGCTTCTACATACATCATCATGATAAAATCTCAATGTGGAGCAAAAGAAATGTGTATAAACACATAATATATTCATATTAAAGTTTAAAAAGCAAAGCTATATTGCTTTAGCGTGTGTGTGTGTGTGTGTGTGTGTGTGTGTGTGTGTGTGTGAAGGACTTTTTTTAAGCCAGGAAATTATTATAATGGTTTGAATTTAGAATAGCCCCTATCCCTCACAGAAACAAGGTAGCAATGTTTGAAGCAGGGTTTGGTTGTTAAGGAGGGGTCCCTGAGGATGTGGCCTTTGAGATTACATATGGTTCCTCCTTCCCCTGTTCTCTCCTCTGCTTCTGGCCTCCACAGTGTGAGAACAGAGCTTTAAGAGCTCTCACTCCACTTCCTGCTATCATGCCCTGAGCTTTATGGACTGAACCCAGAATCTTCAAAGAACTGTGAACAAATAAATCTTCCTCCCTCCAAGTTGTGTGGTCAGTTGTTTTGGATTACAGTAGTGAGAGTATTTACTGAGACAATGATTACCGTAGAGATGAAAATGAAGGTCCCCTCTCTAGAGGAGAGAGGGCGCTACTTGTGACAGTGGGTGACTCAGTACTGGGGGAGGCGAAATTCTGTTCCTAACCTGAGTGTTTGTTTTTCAAGTTTTCAATTTATAATTGTTTTAAAATTGTATCTGTATGCTGTATATGCTCTTCTGATATATTTTGATATGTTTTACAGTTAAAAACAAAGTGGATATCACATGACATATGACATATCCATAATTTAAATATATTTTACAATTTAAAATAAAATAGGTATTACCCCTGTCTAGGCCAGATCCCTTTCCTTTGTGTACTCAGATGGCCCTAAAGTACTAACATGTATCAGTGGCTCTTCTGAGCATTTGCATGAAGATGGTCAGGTTTTAAAACTGACCTTGAGAGCCGGGTGTGGTGGCGCACTGCTTGTAATCCCAGCATTCTGGAGGCTGAGACCAGAGGATCCGGGTTCGCTGCCAGTCTCAGCTACCTAGTGAGGCACTCCACAACTTAGTGAGACCCGGTTTCAAAATAAAGAATAAAAAATAGGGCTGGGGATGTAGCTTGGAGGTAGAATGCCTCTGAGTTCAACCCCCAGTACCACAAAAAAAAACAACAACAACAAAAAAAACTGACCTTGAGACAGACATTAGGCAAATGAGCAAAAAAGAGGCAAAGGAGGAAATTCTGAGAGACAGCCTGGCCAACAGTGAGCTCACAGTGAATGTTCCAGCATTTCTGTCACCAGCAATTTGATGATGAACTCTTATTTTCAATGGCCTTTAAATAAATACAGATGCTTATAAATTCATTGTTCTGAAATTCAGTTCCAAGAGAAGGTCATAAAATATAAACAAATTATTACTGCCAAAATATAACACAATTAACATTAAGAATTACCAGTAAATTATTGCACTTAAAAATTATATCTATGAAGAGAAAATAAACACAAGAAAAAAAATCCTAAATATTATTAGTCATCAGAGATATTCAAATTAAAACCCCAATGATGTATCAGTGCACATTCACTATGGCTATAATTGAAAAGACTGATAATCCCAACTATTGGCAAAGATGTAGAGCAACTAGAACTCTCAGATGTTTGTTTCTGGGAGGATTTCAAAATGGCACAGCCACTTTAGAAAACAGTTTGGCAGTTTCTCATAAAGTTAAACATACACATAGTATATGACTTCACAATTCTACTCCTACATACTTACCCGAGAGAAATAAAAATATATGTCTACACATCTTCAAATAATTTTTACATCAGCTTTATTCAAAACAGCCTCAAACTGGAAACAAACCAAAAGCCCATCAATGGATGACTAGATAAACAAATGGTGTCAAATTCATTTGGAGTCCTATTATTTAGGAATAAAAGGGATGGATCATTGAGAAACACCACAGGAATGAATTTCAAAAGCATGCTGAGCAAAGGAAACTAAAGACAAGACAGTGTATTATGTGAGATTATTTCATTTCTATTAAATTTTTGAAAAGATAATTCCAATGTAGAATAACAGAAAGCATATCAATGCTTACCTGGGGTCAATTTCCTGGGCAGATTTATTTTCAAGTATCTTTCCCTTTCAGCCCATATTGTTGAGTCCCTCCTTAAGGCAAGACTTTTACTACAATACAACAAATGTTACCTTGTGTCTCTTTTAGGAACCAAGCCACCTTCTAAAGATTGACTGGGATCCCTGGAGGAGGAATCAGGAATACGCTCTGACCCTGACACATAGCTTAGTTTATTTCCTTGTAAAATCCACTTAGCCAGGATTGACTATATACCTCAGTTTACATGGGAGTGTGGCGAGGTAAAGGGAAACACGCACAGTATTGCATTTACCCCAAGACTGGATACTATATTTCTTCTTTATCCAAAAATTGACAAGAAAATGTTCAGGTGGCATAAAATTAGACAAGCATTATCCAGAGAGGCAGCTCCTCATTATGAAAAGGAGAGATCCTCGTAAGCAAAGAAGTTGATCTAATTGTAGCACGGGGCAGAGGGACACCCTAAGGCACATGATATACTTACACAATCATATCAAGGTCACTCACTGAACTGAACCTGAAAGGGAGGGAGGGCGAGGGAACGGGGTGGGAATTGGGGAAGGGGTCAAATGAGAATTGTGTGCAAATATATTGTTAACAACTTGTACTTAACAAAGATGTATGCTACAATGCACGAATTACTACAATAAAAAATAAATTAAAAAAAAATCCCCCAGCAAAGATTTAAACAGACCACTTGGCTCTGAGTTTCAAACTGGAAGATGCACATCCAAGAGGAGTCAGAACCCCCAAAGTGACCAGACTTTGCTTAAGGTTAAGTTAGATAAGCTAGAAATCTTTTTTTTTTTTTTTTTTTTTTTTTTTTTTTTTTTTTTTTTTTTTTTTTTTGCGGTACTGAGGATTGAACTCAGAGGCATTCTATCTCCGAGCTACACCCCCAGCCCTATTTTTTATTCTTTATTTTTGAAACCGAGTCTCACTAAGTTGCGGAGTGCCTCACTAGGTAGCTGAGGCTGGCCGCGAACCCGGATCCTCCGGTCTCAGCCTCCCGAATGCTGGGATTACAAGCGTGCGCCACCACGCCCGGCTCCCTATTTTTTATTCTTTATTTTGAAACAGGGTCTCACTAAGTTGCGGAGTGACTCACTAGGTAGCTGAGGTTGGCCAAGAACCCGGATCCTCTGGTCTCAGCCTCCCAAATGCTGGGATTACAAGCGTGCGCCACCACGCCCGGCTGCTAGAAATCTTTCCATTTATTTCACCACAGGGAGTGAATCTATGTAGCATAAAAATGCTTTCTCACCCAAAGATAAGTCAGGCTGGTATTTATAGTAAAATAAAGCATACGATTTGTACAGATTTTATAACTGTTCCCTGTATTTCTCAGGAAATATGAGGTTTCCTGATATATGCATTATAGACACTAGTTTGTGTTACTATGACAGAATACCGCAGACTGGGTAATTTGGAGAGAAAACAAATGTTTTGCTCTTAGTTTTAGAGGCTGAGGAATCCAATATTAAAGTACCAGCATCTAGCAAAGGCCTTCTTGCTGGTCACCCCATGGTGGGACTGTTACTGGGTGGGAGATTTCAAAATTATTCCGAAATTCCGAAGCTCTTGTTTCTCTGCTTGGAAAGTATTCTAACGGAAATCACAAATGGGGAATCCAGGAGGTTTATGGAAAGAAGTGAAGGCACCGTGTGGGAAAGGCCATGGGGACATGGAGGAAGGGGTTATGTCCAAGAGAAAAGCGTCTGGAACAGGCTGGTCTCTAGAATGGAAAGCGCCCTGAGGCAATAGATTATGTTCTAGAAATGGGTCGGGAACCGTCCATTTCCAGGAATGGAAAGCAGCGTGGAGTTTTCCACGTGTCAGGTTTTATATTCCCTTGGGACACTTTCTTTATACCTTTTGCATTTGGGGTGGTCCACTGCTCTTTGCACACAGCACCTTAGTTACCTGTGTTGTTTCTCTGTCCCCATTCCCACAGGGGAGAGGATCTAGGTGATTGAGGCTCTGCAGGTGAACTTCCAGTCTGTCCCAGCAGACCTCATCTGCTAATCCAGCTAGCTGCCTAACAGGAGAGGAGAAGGAAAAAAGAGAGAGGCAAGAGAACCAGAGGGCTTGAACTTCCTTTCATAATAAACCCACTATAGCAACAACAACAACAAATCATGCCGTGATAACTACACTAACTTAATCTTCTCTTAAAGGCCCCACCTCTCATCACTGCTGCACTGAGGATTAAGCTTCCAATGCATGCACTTTGGAGAGCATATTCAAGCTAGAGCAGCCACCTTTCTTGCAAGCCACCTTTTCTTGACATAATAAAAGCTTAGAGAGAGAGAATTATACAAGAAAACCCACTGACAAGAATAAAAAAACAAGGAAGAAACATCTGTTGCTAATGAAACAAGAAAATGGCAGCAACTACAGCCAGGACATCTGAGAATTATAGTTAAATTTGGTTATATGGTAGGAGGACATGAAGAACCAGTGCATGCCTCAGTTCATTTCTGGCAGAGTGAATACCTTTAAACATGCCATATCTCAGTAGCAATGAGCACCCCTACTACACACATCTGGGTTTCTTTCTTTTTCTTTTCTTTTTTTTGGGGGGGGGGGACTGGAGATTGAACTTGGGGCATTCTACCTCCAAGATATACCCCAGCCCTTTTTATGGATTCATTTATTATTATTATTTACTTAAAATAAGGTCTTGCTAAATTGCTGAGGCTGGCCTGGAACCTGCAATCCTCCTGCCTCAGTTTCTAGTCTTGGAACAATCATCTGAAGCATCATTCACTGGCATGCCTGGTGGTTGGTGCTGTGTTTTGGCTAGGAGCTCAGGTAGGGTTATAGTCCAAAACACCTACGCATGGTGTGCATGGCCTCTCTGTGTGGCCTGGGCCTCCTCGCAGCATGGTTCTTGACTTCCAACAGCTGAACTTGCTTCCAAAAGCAAGTTCAGAGAATCAGGAAAAAACTGTGTCACCTCTTATGACCTAGTCTCAAGTCATTGCTCTGATTCAAGGTAAAGGAATTCCACACTTGAATAGGAGAAACGTCAAAGGTATGTTGAGGAAGATGCAAGTCAGAAGATACTGTTGTGATCATCTTTAAAAAATACACATTGTCACTGCAGGTGGGGAAATCAGAAAGCTTCTAGAAAGGGTGGTACATGAGTATACCCTTAAAGGACAAGCAATTGACAGGTAAACAAACCAGGAGGAGCCATAGACAAACACTTGGAATATGAAATAACCTAGAATTGTTCTTGAAACTCCCTATCATTTAGTACATCTAGATCACACAGAAGAATGATCAAAGTTGAGACCTGAGAGGTATGTGAAACCAGGATTATGAAGATTTTTTTCTTTTTAAAACTGTCATTCAAAGCTGGTCATGGTGGCCCAGGCTTGTAATCCCAGTACTTGGGAGGCTGAGACAGGAGGATCCGGGTTCCCGGCCAGCCTCAGCTACTTAGTGAGGCACTCCACAACTTAGTGAGACCCTATTTCAAAATAGAGAATAAAAATTATGGCTGGGGATGTAGCTCAGAGGTAGAATGCCCCTGGGTTCCATCCCCAGTACCGAGAAAAAAAAAATGTCATTCAAGACTTAAGATTTTGTCCTAGAGGGAATATGGAATCATTGAATATGCTCATATCTGCATATTGATAATGTGCCATTTAAGTGCACTGCATCTCCTCCTCCCCCACCTGTGCCTTGACTGGTGCCTATCAAAGCTGTTCATAACATATCAGCCTTGGCCTCTGTCCTGTTTAGTTCCTTGCAAATGTAGACTCCTCTGAAGGAGACCTAGGAAGCCCCTTCATTCCATTATCCAAAAAAAAAAAAACTCCACAGTGTTCTGTTGTACACTCCCAAATTGAGACGTTCTACGTGGTGTCATGACAAAATGGAGAAATCATTTACAATATTTATATTAGAAAGTAAATAATAACTGGAGTACTAAATTTTCTTAATGAGCTTATGTTGTCAACAAAGCTTTTATGAACCATTTTTTTCCCATTGGAGTTTCATGTGAACAAGAAACAGATACACTGATGCTTATAAGTCTTCCATGGTACATGAGCTTTTGGCAAATGAACACAGACACTGCTATGGTTTGAATGTGTCTCCAAAAGTTCATGTGTTGGTAGCTTAATGCCCAATACAACAATGTTGGAGCCTAGTAAGAGGTAATTACTGAAGAGGTCTCAGCCATCATGAATGAGTTAACATTGTTACCATGGAAGTGGGTTAGTTAGTTAGTCAGTCAGTCAATCAGTTAGTTAGTTAGTTAGTTAGTTAGTTAGTTAGTAGAGTAGTTTAGCCCCTTCTTGCTTTCTGGCTCTTACCCTCTTTTGTCCTTCATTCTTCTACCATGAGTGGCACAGCACAATGGCCTTCACCAGCTGCAGGAAACATGCTATTGGACTTCTCAGCTTCTAGAACTGTGAGCCAAATAAGCTTGCATTGTTTATAAATTACACACTCTCCAATATTCCTTTATAGCACCAGACTAAGACAGACATCTGCAGCACACCAAATAGCCTTAAATCTCCTAGTTTCTTTTTAATGATATAGAAGAATAAGACAGTCTTAAAGTGGTTTCATTCTGTTAAGGGAAAAGGGAAGTTTAAAAATAGAGAGTAGATTTGGTAGTGATAAAGTAGAACCTGCAGGTTTAAGAACGTAACAATTTAAATCTGTGACTGAAAGGCAATTAAGCAAAGTCTAAGTGGATGAGGAAACTCTAAGATCCAGTCCAGAATGGTTTAAATATCTAGGGGACCTATTGATGGAAACTGGTCAGATTACAACATTAGACTTGTGGGTAGCTGCAGTTTTCACAGGGGAGTCCAGGTTATTCTTCCAAGAGACTCTGTATGATGCAAGAAATAGCAGAAGCTGCAACCTGAAGTAACCGCGAACTGGGGAAGGAAATAGCAGACTATTCCCTCATCCAAAATACATGTGTGATGGGGGAAAGGAGCTTAATATATTTTAGTTATATCAAAATTAGGGTATTTTCCATATACCATAAGTTTTTTTTAAATACTTTATGCCAGAGTCCAGCCCTCAAGGCAGCGGGGTAGGGTGTGGATTGAGATGAGGTCATGAGAATACGCTCACACAAAATGCAGTGAAGAAGTGCATCTGTTTTATTTTTTGTCAGTGGTAGTTTTATACTATTTTTTTTTTACAATGAGGCATATAGAACAGGAATTTTTACAGACTTGTTTTTCTAAAAGTTGAGTAGGTACATCATTAGCTAGAAAAGCCATTTCCCATGGGATTAAGAAAACAATAAAGGTTACACAATACAATACATATATAAAAATTCTTTTAGTACAAAGCAGTATTAAAGGTTAACGACGAAGAGTCTCTTTCCATTAGTTTAAATCTTCACTATTTGTTTTAGCTCCTGTAAGCAGTGTTTTTTATCTTTTTTTTCTCAGGCAGCTAGAGTTAGTTAATGTGTGGTGGAGACAAGGAGGAGCTGTTTCAGAGAGGGGGAAACTATCTGTGTTAAATCTTTCTTTACTCATTGATAAAAATAGTAGACCTAAGTTTCTTTGGTTTGTTATATTGTTTCTAATCTGTGCTGATAGTAGCTAAGCTTGCACAGCCCATTTCCTCATGTTTGTAAAAGGTTAATGAATATCTTGTATATTATCTTAGGCACTGCTTTTTCAGCTAATATTGAGGAATCATTATCTGCCCAGCCATCTTGTGTTCCTAAGAAATTTTCCTTTACAATTAATGTGAAAGCAAAACCCAAAGCACCCCAAATTTCCAGAATAATATAATGCAAAGTAGGATATGTCACGAATTCCTTCTTTTGGAATCATCTGCCTTGCAGGACTCCAGCGGATGGAGCCTTGCTCAAGATCCAGCAATTAAGGTGTCGTGGCAACTTTACATATATATTAATTCACTTAAGCACACAAGAACCCTTTGAGGTAGTATATACAATAATTATAATCCTCATTTTACAGATGAGGAAAATGAGGTTCAGAAAGGTTAAGTAACTTAATGAAGGTCACATAGTTAATAAGTGAGTTCCAGGATTTGGACCCAGACAACCGGGTTCACCAACTATGAGCATTCCACTCCACTTCCCTAGTCCCAGTTTTAAAAGCAATCAACTCATTGTAAAATTTCAAACAATGAAAAAGTATATTAACTACTAAATTAAGGTTCCACATTTTCTATCTCATCTCTCCCTATTCTTCCTTTTTGTAGATTTATTATTAAAAATTCAGAATCCATTTGATTATAGAATATGTTTTTGTTTTTTGTGGTATTAGGGATTGAACTCAGGGGCATTCTACCTCTGAGCTATACCACCAGCCCTATTTTTTATTCTTTATTTTGAAACCGGGTCTCACTAAGTTGCAGAGTGCCTCACTAGGTAGCTGAGGCTGTCCTCGAACCCAGATCCTCCAGTCTCAGCCTCCCGAATGCTGGGATTACAAGCGTGCACCACCACACCCGGCTAATATGTTTTATTTTTAAAGGATTATAATATTGCATTGTATCTACAATGTTTAAGAGGTTTATAACATTGATATCTTCCAGGTTTGGGACAGGATGGTTTATGAGATACTGATGTGAACCTTGTTCATGAGTCTATGTTAGCTAATGAGCAATTCTATCAGCACCAGCACCAGCACCAGCACCAGCACCGGGCTTCAACACCTCATTGTGGGCTGCATGTCCTACAGCACAATAGTACTTTGTGAAGCTCCTAAAAACTGTCTCCACATGAAAAATTATTATCCAAACAGGTAAAAGGTTCCATGAGATGTTCATTAAAATCATTAACTTGTGCCAGGAGTGGTGGTGCACGCTTGTAATCCCATTACTTGGGAGGCTGAGACAGGAGGATCACACGTTTGCGGTCAGCCTCAGCTACTTAGTGAGGCCCTCTGCAACTTAGCGAGACTCTGTTTCAAAATAAGGAATAAAAATAGGACTTGGGGGTGTAGCTTGGAGGTAGAATGCCCCTGGGTTCAATCCCTGGTACCGCAAAAAAAAGAAAAAAAAGGTTAACTTGTGATAGATAGTGTGATAGGAGGACATATATTGGCAGCCCATATGTGATGGTTAATTTTATGTGTCAAGTTGATTTGGCCCTAGTGTGTACTCCTGTGAGGGTGTTTCTGGAAAAGATTAATATTTGAATCAGTGAACTGAGTAGAGACTGTGGCTCTCCCCAGGGTACATGGATACCATCCAACCCATTAGGGTCCTGAGTAGAACACAAAGTCAGTTGAGGAAGATTGAATTCACTCTCTGCTTGACTGTTGAGGTGGGACATTGATCTTCTGCTTTGACTCTCCAGTTCTTGGGCCTTCACACCACACCACAAGCTCTCCTGGTTCTCCAGCTCCCAGATGCCAGATCGTAAGACTTTTAACCCTTCAGAGTCATATGAGCCAATTCTTCACAATGAATCTCTGTCTCTTTCTTTTTATCATTTTATTATTTGCCTAGATTTCCAAGAATCCTTCAAGGAAAAAATACAGAAATATTTGCAAATATTTGCTTTTTGGCTTTTACTGGAATCAGATTTAGAGAGAACCCTCTCTCTCTCCCTCTCTCTCTCTCTTTCCTGATTCTATTTCTTTGGAGAATGTTTAGAACCAATGATATATATATATATATATATATATATATATATATATCATTGATATATATATTTGATATTATATATAGATATATAATATCAAATGGTTCATATATATCAACACATGTATTTATATATGATATATGTGAACCATATGATGAATAATATATGTGTATATACACATGATATAACCATAGATTATATGTGGAGAAATATATATACACACACACACACACACACACACACACACACATATATATACTCTCTCTCTCTTTGCATGCAGATATAAATATACACATGCATACACACACACACACACACACACATATATATACTCTCTCTCTCTCTTTGCATGCATATATAAATATACACATACATACACACACACACACACACACACACACACACACACACACACATCTTACTAGTTCTGGTTCTCTGGAAGACCCTAAATAATACAGCATGATTCTCTCTAAATGTGATTCCAGTAAAAACTAAAAAGCCTTTGCTTTTTTTTTTCCCTTGAAGGATTTGTGGAAGACTAGGCAAAAATTCCATGGAAAATGTCAAAGATCTTATCTGTTGGCATTCAGCTCCCTATGGGAAGTAGGAAATCTAGGTTTTTATCTCAAACTTGTTATAACCCTGGGAAAATCACTTTAGTTCCTGAGCATTGACTTTCTGCTTCCAAGATTCAATGGTGCTAACATCTAACGCTCTGCTCACTACTGCAATGTGGGCTATCTAAAGGCACCATGAAAAGCAAAGTGTTCCCATTGCTCCTAGTACAGATATCCATTCCTTTTACTGTCTTTACATGTCTCTATCCTGGTTCTGGTGTGCTTTTGCCTCCAGTGGCCCAGAGCATCTTCCAGCTTTGTCTGCACTGAATGATCCAAGGGAATCTAGGCAGGCTGTACTGGAGTCTACTCCTAAAGCCCTGGGTAAGTCTTCATTGACTCCCAGTTAGTGCCCAATGTTGGATGAGGCCCTGAGGATATCAGGATGCTTGAAATATGCCCCCCACAAAGATTCAGTCTGGAGCAGAGCTAGAATTACCTTCTTCTATTTTCAAAATTGAAATAATCAATACCCTCAGTGTACGTCATGCCATCAGTGAACCCATGGCTCCAGCCAAACTCCTGTCCTTCTTTGACCCACGAGTTATTTAGAGATAAATTTTTTAAAAATGTTTTAAATAAGTGTAATTTTTCCAGTTGCCTTCTTATTATTGACTTTTTACTTAATAACAATGTTCTTAGAAAAATGTAATCTGTATGGTAACAGTCCGTTGAAATTTTAAGTCTACTATTAATCTTTCTTAATTGTGTTGTTCTGTATTTGATTTATAAAAATTTATATTTTACCCATTTGGAGCCATAGTATTTTATAATTAAAACCTCAGGCTCTAGAGCCTGGCCTACATGTTAATCCCAGCTCTGCCAGTTAATGGTTGCATAAAATTGGGTGATGATCTCAGTCTTTATATTTATAAAGTACAGATAATAGCAGTGGCTATTGCAATGGTTTGTGGCCAGAATCAAATGAGTTCATACTTGTTCAGAGCTAAGGCAGTTCCTGGCACACAGTAAGTTCTCAGTAATGATATTTAGTATTATTTATTTCACAACTATTTTATTTATAAGACATTCTAAAAAGATGAAATTACAGAAATGAAAACAGATGAGAGGTGGCCAGGGATTAGAGATGAACAGAAGAGAAAGGATAACTGTATAGAGGTATAAAGATAAAAAAAATCTTTATAGTGATGGAAAAATTGTGTATCTTGATTGTGATAATGGCTACATGAAGCTACACATAAGATAAAATTGTATAGAAATACACACCCACACATGTACATGTAAAACTGGTGAAATCTGAATAAGGTCTGTGAATTGCACTGTGTCAACTTCCTGGCTTTGATATTGTGCTGTAGATATGCATGACATTACCCAAGGGAAACTGGGAGAATACATGGGGCCTCTCTCACTATTTTTGTAACTTTTTATGAATCTATAATTATTTTATGATAAAAAATGTTTAAGTGTTCTGGCACAATATGAACCTTCAATAAATGCTATTTAGGACTAGTCCTTTTGTTCTAGTTGTCTTTCAAGCTTTCTGAGTTTAATATATATTAACTTGAGAGGTAAATAGGTTAAAATAAATGTTACTTTTTAAAATAAAAAAAATCTCAACAAAGCTACAAACTGTTACATATATAACAACTTTGAGTCCCTTGCTAGCTGCAAAAGAACTTAGTTTTAATAAAAGCATCATTTGTAAGCCCTTTTTAAACTGTGAAAATGCTAGGAGGCATGACAGCAAAACCTAAACTCCTGGGCCAGAGAATGCTGGTCTCTTGAATGCAGGGAACACTGGGAATAATAGATGAGACAGGGCAGGCTTTCTACAATTAGAACTCTGTGGTCTCAACAAGTGGTTTACATCCCCCTGAGCATCCCTAGTAAAAGCAATCTCCTATCTCAGTCTTTCAGTTTCTAGACTGGAAAAGTGAGGGTCACAGGTGCTGGAGATAGTCACTTACTCTTAAGAACTCAGACCCAGGGAGAAAATGTTTCCTGATGAGGCCAGTAGAGCTGGGTCTCAGGCCAAAGCTAGAGCTGGTCTCACCTTGGTGGGGTCCTCCCCAGTAGGGATTTAAATAAAGCCTCCCCACCTGCTCCCCACAGGCACTGAGTATTATTTGAAAACAAGGCTTAGGGGGCATTCCTTTGGTCCTCAGCTTTGAAGGAGAGCAGTGAGGGTCTGGGGGTGCACCCAGCCCACAGCCTCGGTATAAGCCAGCCAGGGCTCAGGCAACACTGAGATGTGGGTGGTCAGCTTGAAGGCATGCCCTGGCAGCTTCTTCTCTGTCTCCATTTGGAATTTGCTGTTTCAACCCTAAGATAATTCCAATTCTGAAAATCTAAACACTCTTCCTAAACTATGTTGTGCACTGGAAATGCCATAACACAAGGGTTCATGAAGATAAGGGCATAAACTTCAGATGTGCCATGGGACTAGCTAGGTCCCTGACCACTGCCAGGAAGCAAATGCTCCATTCCCAGCCCTGCCACTTACTAGTCCTGTGTTGGTAGGCTCTGTTATCTAACTCTCCATTTCTTCATCTGCCAAATGGGATTTTTTTTTTCTTCCTTAACCAGCAAGATTGTGAAGACTAAGGGAACTCTTGGATCTGAAAGCCTTTTGGGACCTGTAAATTCTGTTATTATTAATAAAGTCTTGTAAGCCCCTGCCTCCCTGTAAGATTCTATTAGGGACTGTCTTCTTATGTCCAAGAATTGAGATATGGCCCCCTTCACTTTTAAGGTGAACTAGAAACCTGAAATTCAAAGAAATGGCACAGTAGAAATCTATACACCAAAGAAGTCGCCAAGGGAGAAATTTTGGAGCCAGAGGACCTCAAATAGCACCCCCAAGACCACCAGCCAATCCACTGGATGGCTCTGCTGAGGTGAAGGGAAGGGAATAGGCACCCAGAGAAACAACCAGGCGCCACTTACAGCTTCTTTCTTCCCTGGAGCCAGAAAAAGGAGCCTCTGCAGCCTCCACGGCTTGGCCTACCCTGCCACCTGGTGGTGGTTCTCTAGACTACAATAGTAAAATAGCTTCAGAAAACCGATACCAAAACAGCTGTAAAATGTTAAAAACAAAAACAACAAAAAAAAAAAACCAGAAATCCTTAACCACACATTCAACTCTCTCACTCCACCATTCAACAAACCTATACAGTTGTTCCTGATTTTCCAGGATGAATAAAATCTCAGCCTGGAAGAAGAAGGAGTTGGGAAAGGGGAAATAACGGAAAGAGATACACAAGGCAGTGGTGAGGGTGTATCTAGACCCTGCACATAAAAATTCCATCATGGGAATGGTGCATTATTTCCATGTGATCGAAGACTAGGGTGCACCAGACAGAAATGACAGGAGATGAGGGATTGCTTTTTCTACCCAAAATGATGTGAAGCTAGGCATGGTGGCTCATGCCTGTAATCCCATTACTTGAGAGGCTGAGGCAGGATTGCGGGTTCAAGGCCAGCCTCAGCAACTTAGCAAGACTCTGTTTCAAACTAAAACAAGCAAAAACACTTTTTAAAGTGGCTGTGGGTGTAGCTCAGAGTTTATATAAAGCCCCTGGGTTCAGTCCCCAGAACCAAAAAATTATATATATGAAGCTGGGAAAACGAACACTACTCGGCCCCTAGAATGCAGCTTTACCCAACCCTACCATACTCGCTATTTCTTCCCATAATCAATACCAGGTTCATGGTGTGCCACCAGAGGCCCAAAGCAATGGAGCCATCTGACTATGGACTGAAATCTCTAAAGCTGTGAGCCAAAAGGAACCTCTCCTCTTTATAAGTTGATGATATCGGGCATTTATTATAGTAACAGAGAGCTAACACAGGCTCATCCATAATCTGTTTCATCTTTAGACATCTGCTTGAAAATCCCTTCCCTGTCAAGTTGAGCTCTGCCCTTTTTATCATTCCTACCCACTGGTTTAAGCTTTTCCCCTTGGGGTCCCACCAAAGAGGTGATTGAGTATGTAAAAATACATGAAGAAGGCAATCATTTAGGGGCTGCGCTAAGATTTCTGGAAATAGGAAATCATAGTAGCATAAGGAAGTAAGTGATTTTATGGATATAATACTGAGATGGACATTTGGAAAGCTGTGTCCCAGTACTTAGATGATCTCTTTGCATAATATCATTGTTTCCTTTTCTGAATGATGATGAATTGGATTAGACTAAAAAGTCTTACCCCCAGCTACACTTTAAAATCATCTGGGGAGCAGCAGCAATATGTCTCACAGCCTCCTAAAATGGAGAACTGGATTAGGTCCCTGAGGTCAGCTCGATTTTCAATTATATTTCTAAACATGATAAACTATGTCTCCAGTTCGTGTCAACAAAATTTGGGGGGATTGAATCTTTGAGCTATACCCTCAGCCCATTTTATTTTTTATTGTAAAACAGGGTTTTACTAAGTTGCTGAGGCTGACCTCAAATCTATGATCCTCCTGTCTCAGCCTCCCAAGTACTGGGATCACCTACACCTGGCTCCACCTTACCTGGCTCATGCCAAGGAATTTTATCAGCCAGAGATGGTCTGGTATATAAAGTCTTGGTGATTCCTATTTATAGAGACCTATTTAAATCTACACTTTTCATTATTTCTCAGACTTTGGGCTAAGATCAAGTATAGGAAACACAATTATTTTGTCCTCTGGTGCTCATTTGGGGTGAGAGCCACCATGACATACAAGATAAAACTAGTTACAGGGGGAAGAAGAGAAACACTTCCTGACCCTGGCCAGTGCCCAGTCCTCTCTGCTCTTCCTTCTCCTCATCAGTAGGAGGTAAAGCCAGCTCACTTCAGTGAGCTACTGTGAGGTGCCTGAGACCATGAGCACAAAGCCTGGCAAGGAGAAGGCACTCTAAGCAGCAGGTGGAAAAACAAGCCAAAGAGATACGATACTTGGGCTATTGCTGGGAACATTTTGTCATCCTCTCCCCACAAACAGCCCCTGTTATTAACCAAAGTGTGTTCACCTCAAAATGTATGTTTTGAAGTCCTAACTCCCTAATGTGACATTATTTGGAAATCCATTTGTGGCACATAGTTAGTTAGGATGTGCTCCCACAAGGCATGGCCAACAGTCCTACTATATGTCAGTTATATGTGGCGAAAGCACTGCTTCCATTGAGAAACTCATTTCCTGATTTACTCTGTATTCATTATATGGATGATATTCTGATTTCAGCAAAGACCAATGCAGCTTTGGATGAAGCATTTATTATGCTTCAAAACACCTTATCTGATTCTGGATTA
>PVLC010002640.1:19450-110933 GCA_004027655.1 Graphiurus murinus | reverse complement strand
ATCATATCATTTGCAGGGAAATGGATGGAACTGGAAAAGATTATGCTAAGTAGACTATTCAGTCACAAAAAGTAAAAAATCAGATGCTCTCCCTAATATGCGGAAGCTAAGGAGAAAGTGGAACATAAGAAGGACTCCAGATAAAGAAGGAGAAATCTTAGAGAAGCAAAGAAGGCGACCTAACTGAAGGTGATGGGAGCAGGGAAACACCCTAATGCATATGATGTACTTTCACAAACATATGAAAGTCAATTGCTAAGCAGAACATGAGAAGCAGGGAGGGGGAAGGAATGGGGTGGGAATTGGGGAAGAGTTAAAGGAGTGCTATGTGCATATATGCTTCTACTAGCTTGTACCACATTAAGATGTATGATTACAACGCACCAATTAAAAAACAAAAGAGTAGAATAGTAAACAACATGTAGTTAATTCAGACAATAGAGTAATACATATAGTACCCCCCCCAAAAAAAAACTACTGATATACAGGACAACATCAGTGAATCTAAAGACATCATAAAGTATGGTAAATTTCATATATATGAAATTTTAAAACTGAACTGTAGAGATAGAAAATTAGAATAGTGGTTAACTCTTAGGGAGGAAATATAAACAAGAAATGTTCTATTTAATCTAAGATTGTCAGAATACGTATGTGATAATTCATAAAATTATGAACTTTTTGCATTTTGTTGTATGTGTTATACCTAAGTTTTAAAAAATACTAGTCACATAAAACAACAGGACTTCATAACCAAAAAGGAAAATACAATCTTAATAAAAGGATAGAAAATCTATTCAGAGAAATGGAAACTATGAGAAAGGACCAAATGGAAATTCTAGATCTGAAAAAAAAATACTGAAATGGAAAGAAAAATAGATGTGCTTAGTAGTAAATTGATAATAGCAAAATAAACAGACAAAGCAGATAGAAAAATAGAACTTATCCAAACTAGAAACTAATTGAAGAATGGAGAACAGTATGTAAGGTACACGTGGGACAATAGTTAACCGCAAATGGGCATGATAGAATTTCAGAGGTAGGAAACAGTGATGATGAGGCATAACAGGGATTACATTTTACCTACAATTTTTTATTCCATTAAAAAAGATTTAAAGCAAAAGTAAACTTTTGGTTAAGTTAAGAAGAAAAGTGGTGTGTGTGTGTGTGTGTGTGTGTGTGTGTGTGTGTGTGTGTGTAAATTAGTTTGCTAGGGCTTTCACAGGCTTCATGGTTTAATCAACAGAAATATGTTTTCTCACAATTTTGGAATCTAGATGACTGAGATCAAAGTGTTGGCAGGATTGCTTCCTCTGAGATCTTCTGGAGCTTGTGAATGGCCATATTCTCCCTGGTCTCCATTTGGTCATCCCCTTTGTGTCTGTGTCCTGATCTCTTCTTATAAGGAAGGCAGTCCTTTGGGATTGGGCTCACCGTGATGACTTCATCTAACCTTAATCACATCCTTGAGGCTCTATCTCCACATACAGTTACCTTCTGAGGTACTGGGGAGCAGGAATTCAACATATGAATTTGGTGGGGGCACAATACAGCGTAAAGGTGGTCCTGCATACATAGAATATTTTCCCATCTCTTCATCTTCTCCTTTCCCATACAGGGTCCCAGCCTAGAAGTAAATCTTTGCTTTGTCCTACCTCTTTCTCCTGGAAAGCCAAATTATATACACGTGGAATGCCCTATGATCACCCCATTTCTTTTCCCACCCAGGCTACCCCAAACACCTCTGTCCTAAGAGTGACTACCCTCTAGGAATTTAAGAATCCTCCTTTCTTCCTTTGAAACATCAATGTATAGTTGAACCCCACAAAAACAACTACGCCATGTGCATATTGCTGGTTTACTACACATTATCTATCTTATATGGGTCTTCTGATAAGGTATTGTGATTTTTCTCTTCATATTTCCATGTAATGAAAGCAAGCAGAAAGAAGGAATATAAGGTTTATAAACCTGAATATGTACAAATTTATTTAAGTCAAATTTAAAAATGATCCCATCATACCAAAATTTTCCTTTGTGTTTAACTCCAAACTTCTATTTTACCTCAATTTAGTACTTTTCATTATGCATGCCCCTCCCTTATTCGGGGAAAAAATAAATAAATTAATGTCCTATTGCCTGAAGTGGTATAGATTCATTTAGAGAAAGAGCACATTCTTTGAGGCAATGATCAAAGCTATCTTCAAAAATCAGAGGTGGACTCACTTTTTTCCAAAACTTGGTATTATACAGATCTGGAAAAAATAACTAAGTGGAATTATGGTTTCTAATACTGAATCTAGCATTGTATTCAAAGGTAGAGAATTAAACATGTTCTGACCTTTGGGAGGGAAACAAGGAGAGAAAGGATTGTAGAAATTTAAACATTCCTAACCCCATCTACTGAAAAACCACTTGATCAGTAATTATTTTCCAGGTACACATTCCTTTGCTTGGTGCTTGGGGTACCTTTAGCGACCTAGGAAGAGCAGAGGAAGATGTAATATGCATTCATGCAACCACCCTCAGCTGTCTTCCAGGATTATTAAGTGCCCAGCACTGTAAACTCCTACTTGTTTCTTTAAAAATTGTTAAAGCAAAAATGCCAGCAAGTCAATAGCAAAATAATATCCAAATCATATATTATTCCTTCCAAGAGGCTGGAAAAAAGGCAATGTGCATCCCCCAACGAGGACAAGACTAATTGCAGAGCAGTGCCGAGCCTGGGGAGATTTCCCCGAGGAGCTCATCATTTCATCACATGTCACAGCTTCTCTCCATCAATGTGCTCTCCAGAGCAGCTTCCCTTCTCTCCACAGACACCGCCATGCTGAGGAAAGAGCTCTCTAGTAAAATCTACCCAGGATAGAGCTGTCCAAGCGCAGTGAGCCGAGCCATGGTAACAGTGAACTAAGAAAACAAAGATAAAGAGGCCACTCAAAAAACAGGGGCTTTGACTCCCACTGATATTTACATCAGCAATTGGTAAATTCATGGCAACCACTTGCCTCGAGTACTTAAGTGAAATGATGCTGGCTGCCTACCACCCATGTGCCATTACCCCTTATGCCACTCATTGTCTTCTTCATCCTTCTGCATGCATAGCCATGACAGGCTCTGAAAGCAGGATTGTGTACCCATGCACACGTGCACATACACACATATGGGTGCAAACATATTTAGAAGGGAGGTTCCCACTCTGCTTTTGAAATCCCTACTTAGCTAGATCGAGACATTTGATTCATAATCATAGAAGGTTGCAAGAGTTTGCATAATAGTCTTTCTCCTACACCTGGATTGCTAAGCAGGTAGGGTTATTGTTCATACTTCCCTTGTCATCTGGGAAACAAAATCTCCCTGCAGTTTTGCTCATCTTGCAAGTCAGAGAAATGCATTTCTTTATAATTTAAGATGAACATAATTAAACTCAATGTTGGTGGAGAAACAAGTAGTGACAGCAAGTCAAATGTTGAGAAATCACAAAGTCCGAGGTCACCGCAACCAAGAGCTGCCTCCAGTGACAGAGGCCTGAGTCAGGTCAAATGGTGGAGAATGAACCCCATATGGGGCATATTATCAGCCACAGGGCTGAAGAATCCTGGAATTCCTTGGAGTTTCTGGGGAGTGAGTAGTACTCTTCCCCACTCTAATGTTCCAGGATAGTGGCTCAAAGTTGTCACAGTCTAGACAGCCACACAAAGTTTATGTTCACTGAAGCAGCATTGCATTGACCAGGTCAGAGACAAAAATGTTCTTTCTGTCCTTTGTTCTCCCAAGTTACACTGCACTCCTTCAGCCCACGCTTCTCAAAGAGCAACGATGGATGGCCAGGTGCTGTTAAAATACCTTGCTAACAATGAATAGAAATGAAGAGGTTGTCAGCAATGGCTCCTGCAAACGTGGCAGGGACAGGAGAGGGCAATTGTTTTCTGAAGTACAGTTGTCACTCTGTGTTAATAATGCACACGACCTTTCTGTGACAAAAGTCCTTTGCTGGGATCCCCATCGAATGGTCAGAACAGTTTAAAATTTAAGTCCTGACAACAGTGGACAATCCATTTGAGAGATCAAAACACTGCACTTTGTTTCTGCAGTCATTGCCTGTCATGAAAGTTCTGTGGAAGGGTGAAAAATGGCTCCCACACCACTCCCCATGCATGCAGCGGTGGGCAACTAAAGAGTTTTGGCTTACAATTGCCATTCAAGTACTTTTTAAAAATCAATTAAGCCTCCACTTCTTTTTACCTTGCAGGTAAGTGACTAAAAAGAACTTATAAATGTTTGTGAGCCCCTCTCTACTGCTTGGCCACTGCCTAACCTTCTATTATTACCCCCCTCCCACCCAGGAAATTGAACTCCCTCTTCAACCCAAACTCATTTTTTTTTTTTTTTTGGTATTGAAGGTTAAAGCCAGAGGCAGTCTACCACCTCTACCACTGAGCTAAATCCCAACCCTATTTTATTTTTTACTTTGAAACAGGGTCTCACCAAGTTGCTGAGGCTGGCCTTGAATGTGCAGTCCTCCTGTCCCAGCCTCCTAAGTACTGGCATTACAGGTGTGCACACCATATCTGGCTAACCCCAACTCTTAAGTTGGTGTCTTTGTCAAATTCTTGTTTTGATTTCCTCCTGCCAGCCTTTCCAGGGCCTCATAGCACTGACAGCCCACTGTCCCCTGAGCAGTACTCACAAGCTGACCGGAGAGCTTCATAGTATATATCCTCAGCTGTTACTTAGTAAGGATCTTCTCTCTCTTCATTAACCCATCAAGCTGGCCTTGCTCTAGGAGCAATAGAAGTTCAATAAGAAACTATTGATCATAGGGCCCTCCCTATTAGTCAAAGAGACTGTATTAGATGCTAGGGAAAAGCAGAAAGGGTCCACTGTATGTTGTACTCTAACATCTCTTTAGGTCCAGCAGTTCAGAGATAATGAGGATAGAGGCTGATGGAAGAGGCCATTCGAGGCTGAGGAGGTAGCTTCTAAACTGAAGTCAGCAGGAGGGTAGTGCCCAAGCTAAGAGAGTCCTAATGCTAAAATTCCTATACTTTGCATATGCCCAAGTCAAGGCTCTAAAGTTGAAATGATTTGCTATGGGTGAGGGTCAGTAGAGTCAGGATGGTGTAATGCTTCCAGGAGTTGATAGTAATGATTACAAATATCATGCACACTTAATGAAAGTCAGGGTCTGTACTTAGAGCTGTATGTGCCATCTCTCATGTCATCCTCACCATAACCCAACAGTTTGGTTCTATTATTTTATCCTGGTTTATAAATGTGGAAATTAAGAGATGAGCAGCTTATCCAAGGTCACAGAGTTAAACAAGTGAGAGAACTAGGCTGAGAATACAGGCTTTAGCCACTGTACCATGTGCAACTTTGACCCATATTGCTCTATCTAACTTCAGTTGAGTAAGGAGAAAATAAAGAAACTAAACTGAAGTTGTAACTCTTTGTCTGTGTACATGATTCCCTTGATTTGTGATTTCTGAGCCTGGTTTCTTCTGGTTTGGGCCTCCAGGTATCATTAAAAATATTAATCATAGTTAGGATCTCTCACTAAACGGCCTTGATTCCCTCACTTGTAAAATAAGAGGGTTGGACCAGTTAATCTCAGTGGTCCTTTCTAGTCCTTACAGTCTACGATTCCAAATGAGTATTACCATCTTCAAAGACTGTAAATTTCAACCCCTTTTACCACCTCTGAAGTGGAAGGAAAGGAAAGGAGAATTGATCATGTGCTCGTGCAAATTTAAGTAACAGAGAACATAGATGCTACCCCTGTGAATTCCTGGATGATATGCATGACTTAGAAAAAGAAGAAAAGTATTTCACACAATACCACAGAGCACTTTTAGCTCAGCCTTTCTTCCTGAAATAAAAATACAACCAAGTTTTTCAAGTTAGTTGGTTGATGTATCACCCTGTTCCCCCCATCATTCCCGGATGATTCAACAAACATTAGAGAGAATTTTTTCTGCTTAAATTCCTTCTTCCAACAGAAGTAAATATCTTACTTTTATAAAAATACATTTCTTAAAGATAAAATACAGTTCTACAATGCGGTTTCAGATAGATTTGCCATAAGTCAGATAGCCTTGTTCAAATAATGGACTATGAACATAATCCATCTTAGGGAGTCAAGAAGTACAGAACTTGGTCTTATTAAGGTGCTCTGTTATGAGGCCCAGTCACTGATACAATGAATTGTTTTTCAACAGGACTGTGGCTGCCACCATAAGTCTTTGGCTTGAATGAAAAGGCAATTAAGAAAGGAACTCAGAACAGGAAACTCAAACTAAATACTCCTCTTTCTCCACTTCTCACATAATTAAAATGGTTTGTAGCTACCAGTTGGCTAAAACTAAATAAAAAATGTGCAATTAAGTGACAGTGGTAAGGCCACCTGTATCTCAAAATCACTCTCTCCTACTAGTGCCACTTGATTGTTGCTTTTCTTTTGTGCAGTAGTTTCTGCTAAGGTGCCATGAACAAGGCCCAGGTGTGTGATGGAAAGGAGGCATACCCCAACTTTCCATCTTATGGCTGGACCTACTCTAGAGCCAGTTGGCCCTGAAGGACACAATGCACTTCCTTCTGCTTTGCACAGCAGCCATCAAAAAGCATTCAAAACCCATAACCCAACTCACCTTCTACTGGAACCATGATAAGAAAGAGTTAATCTCCCAAGAAGGCAAAACACTGTACTCCATCAAGGACAAGTACTACAAAACTTGGTGGCTTAAACACATATAGAATTATTATCTCATAGTTTTCTTGGAGCAGAAATCTGGGCATGTCTTAGCTGGGCCATGACCTTACAGGTCTCTCAAAATGCTGTAATCAAGATGCCACTGAAGTTCGATTTACTTCCTAGCTCACTCAGTGGTTATTGTCAGATCAGTGCCTTCAGGGTAGGAGGACCTAGGGCCTCAGATCCTGGCTGGTGGCTGGCTGGAGGCCACATGGCCTCCCCAGTTTGGCATCTTATTTCAAGGACAGCAAGACAGAAATTCTACTCTCAATCTTTTGTAGTTTAATCACAGAACTGACTTTACCTTACTATATTCTCTTGATAGAGCCAGGAATGGTGACACATACCTGTAACCCCAGTACTTGGGAGGCTGAGACAGGAGGATCACAGATTTAAGGCCAGCCTCAGCAACATAGTGAAGCCCTTGGCAACTTAGTGAGACCCAGTTTCCAAAAAGAAAGAAAGAAAGAAAAAGAAAAGGTGGAGGTGTTGCTGTGAGGCAAAATGCCTCTGAGTATTGCAAAGCAACCAAATCACTAATTCAGTCAGTCCACATTCCAGGGGAGAATCTTACACAGAGGATGTGAATACGGAGATCTGGGGATCATTGGAAGTCAGATTAGAATTCATCTATCACCTATCACAAGAACAAATAGCATTCTAAGACTTGACCCTCCCCAAATGATAATTAGAGGCCAGGGTCTAATCGATTAGCTTCCTTCTCAGTTTTTACAGTAATATTGTCATTTTAGAAAGATTTACAATCGCACACAAACCTCTACTTCTGCTGTTATTTACATATATATGTCATAGCTACTACTTAAAAATGGAATTCTTTCTTTTATAGTAGCTATAATTATTATAAGCTATTATATTGTTTCTCCCAGAATTTACAACAGTAATTCTTATAGTTTAGTTGTGATTGGACTGATGTTACCTAAGTGTATAAAATTGTTCTGAGTTTTTAAATAAATCTCAGTGTGGCAATTTGGTCAAGTTACTTCCCTGTTTTGGACCTAAATAGACTTATTTGAAAAACAAGCTTATATTGAATAGTGACTAAGATCCATATGGCTCTGCCATTATATTGTTTTATTTTGGAAAGAGAAACACTATTGAAAAGCTGCCTGGATTTCTTATGGTAGATCTGGCTAGTTGATTGTATCCACTATCTATCTGTCAGGGCTTTTTGTTCTAAGCAATGGAAACCGACTGACTAGCTCAACCTTCAAATGATGGTTTGAGGGAAGAGGGAATTTATTGGAAGAATAATAGGTGTTCATAGACTAAACGGAAGATAGAATAACGGCCATTGGAAAGGAAGGAACCAAGGACTCTTTAGGGTAGGAGCAGACGTTTAATCTCTCTGAAGCCCCTCCATGTTAAGGTTCAGCACAAAGTATATTGCACCCCATGTCTCCTCTTATTAAACCAGTAAAGTCATAGGAGAGATGTTCTGATGAATTTCATTTACATTATCATTCTACCCTCTAGTCAAGGAGAAAACATCTTATGATTTGCCATTCTTACCAGAATCCCTTGTGATGGGGAGGAGCCAATTGATTAAAACAATTGGCATTACTGCTTCGACAGTTTTTTTGTTTTGTGTGTGTGTGTGTGTGTGTGTGTGTGTGTGTGTGTGTGTGTGGTACCAGAGGTTGAACCCAGGGGCATTCTATCTCTGAGCTACACTCCTAGCTCCATTTCCCTATTTTATTTTTAATTTTGAAACAGAGTCTTGCTAAATTGCTGAGGCTGGCAGCAAACTTGCAATCCTCCTGTCTCAGCCTCTCAAGTACAGGGAATACAGGCCTGCACCACCATGCCCAGCTCTGCTTAGACATTTGTGGGAGATAATTTAGGAATATGTTACTCTCTCAGGTTCTCCAGTTCTATTTATGTGTAAAGTTAGGCCACAGAAAATATTCAGTTTAGCAAAATTAGCTTTGTTCTAAGAATGTTTTCATTGATCAGCAGTATTTAATAGCAGTCATATGCATTCCACTGAAATTAAGCTCCTTGAAAACAGGAATCTGATTTACTGATGTGTTTTAAGTGCCTAGAATAGCGCTTGACACAGTTGATTTGGCCCTTAATAAATATTGGTTTAATAAATACAGTGAGTGATTATTACTGGTTCAAATGTACATTTGTACCGGTGATCTGTTTCTCACACAGTTGATACTTCTAAAGTATCAATATCTTAATATCTCAATTGGTAAAGGGGATCTGTGTGAAACAAGAATTATCCTATGGTGAATATCATGGGGAATTTGTAAGCCATATTGAACTCTGAAATTTTGAACCATTTCTGTACATCCTAACTCCAACAATGGTCCTTGTAAAGTTTTGTTGGCTCAGTACCAGAAAATGTATCTCCTTTGCGTTTAGTGGCCATGATATATGACAATGTGCATCATTGAACGTTTCATGACAGGCCTTAAGAACTAAAAAGCACTGACCATGAACACATTTTTCTGTCCCATCCTGTGCTTCTTCCTGGATACACTCTCATACCTAGGCTGCTGCACTTTTGGAAAACATCAAGATCCCTAGAGATATTTTCACTATTGGACCTAGTATGATTGAAACTTGGAAATTGTTATAGGAAAATTACCAGAGATATTAGGATATGTATATCACAGTGCTGTTATTTTATTTTTATTATTTATTATTATTATTATTTTTCTTTTTTGTAGTACTGGAGATTGAACCCAAGGGCATTCTACCTCCAATTTATACCCCCAGCCATTTTTAAATATTTTTCTTTGGAGACAGGGTTTTGCTATGTTGCTGAGGTTGTCCTCAAACCTGTGATTCTCATGTCTCAGCCTTCCAAGTACTGGGATTACAGGCATGTGTCACCAAGACTAGTCAGTGTTATTTTTAATAGCAAATTCAAAGCAATAAAAATGTAAAATAGTTGAAGACAGCTTAAGTAAGCAGTTTATATATATATATAGTTAAATACCCTGCAGCTTTTAAAATTCTTGCTTGATGGTAGTAAAATGTTTTCATTCCCATTTCACAAGGAAAGGAGCTAACATCAGTGGAATTCAGTGTAGTGTATGGTGGTAAAACATCATAATCTTTAAGCTGGAAAACTGACCTTTAATCAATTAATCCAACTCTAATTTATATAAGAGCCTTCTTCATACTACTCCAACTGGTACTCCAACATGCTTGCTACCTCCAATGGGTGTTGTAATGGGAAGAATAATGCCCCCTCAATATATACCCTATACTCCTGCAAATATATTATTTTACAAGGCAAAAATGAATTCACTTTGCAGATGGGATTATGGTTGCTAATTACTAACCTAGCCAGTTTTTTCCTGAATTGAGTGGTAGACCCAATGGTGTCACAGGGTCCTTTAAAGTGAAAGTGGGAAGCAGGAGGTCCAATGGGGATATGACTGGGTAAACGGGTGATCAGAGACATGTCACAGTTCTAGCTTTCAAGATCAAGGAAAGGAGGCTGGGAGGCCAAGGAGAGCAGGTATCCTACAGAAGCTGGAGAAGATAGGAAACCCTACTTTCAGACAAACCCAGTTGACACATGATTTTAGCACTATGAGACTTACTTTGGACTTTTGACCTCCAAAACTGTTAAGATAAAAAATTTTCATTAAGCCACTGAGTTTATAGTAATTTGTTAGAACACCAATAGGAAACTAATCCAAAGAGGTAGCTCTCTGCTTCTCCAAATGGCTTCCACATTTCAGATTTACCAGGAGTTGTGGAGAAATATTGACAAGAAAAAACCTGAATGATAGACGTTGAAATACATATCTGATGTCTCACCTCAAATATTAATGCAAAACCACATTCCAATCTATTGAAATTGTATGACATAATGGATCTCACCACATGATCTTGCAAATGTGCTTTGCTTTGGCTGACTCAATTTGGGCTGCCTCTCAAAGGTGGTTGTGCATAGAGCCTTGACTTCCTCTGGCTTCTTAAAAAATTTTTATACATAGATATGGTGAAAAATTAAATTTTTTGTTTGAGTTAATATATCATAATAATTGGTGAAGTTAAAGATCTACTGATATTCTTATTCATAGCCTGTAGTCTGGACATTTTCAGTTAGGATTTAAAAAAAAATAAAAACGATTTCCTCTTATATAGTTTACTAGCCTTGGATTGTTAGAGAGGAAATACAATAGTTGCCAAATTCCAAGGTTACATACTAATCATTAGATTAACATAGTTATTTTATGGCCATAGTTATTTTATTTATTACCATTTTATGCATAAAGTACAATATTCAGGAGCACATAGATAGTTACATATATTAAGGGACTTATAACCCAGGAAAAATGGACTTGATTTCTCTGTGTGCCTTTTGTGTGTGTGCCTGAACCAAAAGTTGCATTTTTAATTATGTTTGGAAATCACCCAATGATCTGACTATTGTTAAGAGTCACAAATTAAACAGCAAGAGTTGAAGACAACCCGGAGTATTTTTTTTAGAGCAATCTTAGAGCTTGGAGAATTCATAAGCCAAGTAAACCTTCTGACATAACTATAAAATGTGGTATAAACCCTAGAAAAAAATGGCCATCTTGAAAGGGTAACAGCACTTTTATGAGAATTCCAGCCGCACCATGGCAACATCAACCCGTCAAAGCAAATGAAGGGTAGTAAAAGTAAAATTAAACATGATGAAGGGGACACCAGCTTGCTAACAGCTTTCCAAGCAGTAAAGCTTTCAAATGTTATCTCTTCATTGGTCTGTTCAATCACACATGCCTGCTACCAAGCTTTATCATATTATGTATCTTTCTCATCACCACGGCCTGCCACGGGTTTGATGGACTTGTCTGTGTGCTCACAAAGGAGGGGAAGAGCAAGCCCCCTCCCCTCCACCGCATCCCTCCTTGCATGCCCTCATTCCTCTTCTGTGGTTCTTCTCTCCCACCGTCCTCCCTTGCCCTTGTCCTAGTGTCCAACGTGAGTCTCTGTGCCATCAACAAAGGTTGCCTTGCAGCCCGTGCTTTGGGGACTAAATATAGATCAAAGTCCCATCTACCTTCAGTCATGCTAGAAATAGGTTCTAGTGTGTGTCTGACTTTATCCTCTCTCTTTATTTCCAGAAATCATCCTTCCTTATGATTCTTTTTTTCCCCCAACTAATCCCTCTTCCTTACCCAGTCAGCAACCTTTTGTGGGGCTGGGGAGTGGGGTTGTGAAAGCATTTTTATGTATTAACTCATGAACTAGCTAATCCCTTGGTCTGAATACCTTTCCCTGTTTGCAGGGACCCAGAGATCTCGAGGTTATATTTATTCTCAGACATACTCAACCACCAGGGAGTTGGGGACAAAATTCTGGCCCTTTCTTCCAGGGTTTTAAGCCTTTCCTCTACACTATTTCCCAGTTCAAAACAAATAAGTTTCTTATTCATTGTGTGTGTGGTGTTTGCACATGCCAAATTCTTCAGCCTTTAGACCATACGAGTTATTCAACTGCATGGGAAGGAAAAAAGGAAAACAAATGACTAAACATTGAACTCAGGCTTCCCAGAGCCCACACGGTGTGAAGGAAATGTGGAAATGCGGGGGAAGAAAACACTGGGATGCCATGCTGCGGTGCTTACAAATAGTCACCAGGGGGGGAAAGGGAAAGGAGAAACCAGAAAAGAAAGGCAAAGTTGCCTCAGCCAAGCGTCTCATAAAATTGCCATGTTTGAGCCTGGGTTTATTGTCTGTTAGTGTTGGTAATTGAATTGCTTTCTCTACTGTGGGCTGGTATGTGAACACACCTCCCTCTTCTCTGATCAACACTGAAGTGTGTTCTCAGTTAAATCAGGTCCTTTGATTCATTCACCCATTCAACAAATACTTATTGAGCCTCAGCTGCTTGCAGAATAAGACTAGAATGCATTTGAAGTCTGAGAAAGGGCAGCATAGAACTTATCCACGGTGCTTAGGGGAGAAGATTCCTAGATATACTTTTATTGCTCCCCCAACACTCTTTGAACACCTCTTTCCCTCTTTGCCGGCTGTGAGTCCAGTCTCAGGCACTTGGTTATCCTAGCACCAGCCAGTGGCCCAGTTACCTGTCTTTGCTGACTTTCTATCTCTTATTCTGTCCTTAAAGGATTGCTGTATATTTCTCTACCACCTATTCACAGTTGCTGCTGAAAGAACAGGCATTAAATGTGTCTTGAGTGGGCTTAAAGAATGAATGAGATTCTGGATCCAAAAAAGAATTGTGTGCATGCATAAACACAAACACATGTGAGTGCATGTGGACACACACACACACACACACACACACACACACACACACTTTGCCTTTGTTATTGCATTCTTTATTTCAGTTGATACTAATGTAGTAAAAGCAATCAGCATCTTCTCCAAAAGTGTAAAAATTTGGTTGAAAGGTTCAGGATGTTAAAGTGAAAGTGGTGTACTTTTTAAGGGGTCATTGTATAAACTGAAGACTGACTCACAGAGAGTTAGGCCTGAGAGAGGATTGAGGACTTGATAAATAGAGGACTGTTTTTCTGACCACATCTTGCCCCAGTTTGCTCTGTAGCCTTGGACTAGTCACTTTTATTTTAAAATATAAACATAAACATAAATATAATTGTAAATACAAACATGTATCCATCTATCTTTAGCACCAACTGTATTTAAATGTTTCATATAAAATGTATTAGTTGTTGGAGCTGCCATAACAAAATGAGTGACTTAGACAACAGAAATTTATTTTCTTGTAATTCTGAAGGCCAGGGGTCCAAGATCAAGACATCTGTGGGGTTGATTTCTTCTAAGACCTCCCTCCCTTGCTTGTGGGTGGATAGCTACCTTCTCACTGTATTCTCACATGGCCCTTTCTCTGGGCACATGTGGCCTGGGTGTCTCTTCTTATAAGGGTCTTATTTTAACTTCATCACCTGTTTGAAGACCTTATGTCCAGTACAGTTATATTATAAGTTACTAGGGGTTAGAACTTTAGCCTATGAATTTAGAGGGGATCCACTTGGCTCATAACACAAGCTTCTAGGACTATAGATTCAGATTCAAGAACACAGTCACTATCCTTTAACGATTCAGTCATTGAGACAGAAATAAAGTTAATTAAATGACAGTGTAAGAAGTGTGGCTATACAGACTGATTCTGAAAACAGTGAGGGCTCAGAAGCAAAACCACAAGCCAACTTGATAGAGCCACAGATTGTGTCAGTAGGAAGATAGCATTTGTAGTGGGTCTTTCAGTCTTGGTAGGAGTTTTCCAGGGGAAAACAATGAGAAAATGGAAGGGCACTTTGTAAGTATAGTTATTTAAGATCAGCCCAGTGTTGACTCATGGCAATGATCTCTTATCATATTTGGAAGAGAGAAATCTGCCACAGTCACTTTTAGCCAATTAAAACCCTAACTGGTTTAAATCTCACTGGAGCCCATTTGAGCCTTGGTGAACTCTGTAGGTTTTTACTTTGTGTACAGTGCTGTCCTAGGATCCCTGGAGGATAGAAAATATGCTAACCTTATCTCTTCTCAATCTAGTTAGGATGATCAAACACACTTGAAATAACTGGAATAGCAATACAAAGCAACAATGGGTAATTCCAAAAAGTACCAACCTTCACTCCAGGTATGTTTCCTCCTGGTTAGGAAGAAGGTTAGACTACATCTTCTCAAGGATCAAATAGACTACTATAGCTTTCTCAAAATTGAGTAATATACTCAAAAAAAAAAAAAACATTCCACAGATCTTCCTTTTTTAAGGCGTTTTTTCTTTTTGGTATTGGGGCTTGAACCCAGGGGAATTCTGCCTCTGAGCTTCACCCCAGCCCTATTTTATTTTTTAGTGGAACATGGCCTTGCTAAATTGCTGAGGCTGACCTCAAACCTTCAATCCTCCTTTCTCAGCTTCCCAAGTACTAAGATGACAGGCATATGTACCATGCCTGACTTAGACTAAATTTTTAATGTTATTTAAGAGTACACTCTCAGAAGCCACACTGCCTCAGTGGGAATCTCAGATTTGCCCCTTGGTTTTGTGACATTGGCCAAACCACTAACCTCTCTTTGCCTCAGTCACCTCATCTGTAAAACGGGGATAAGAATATCTTTATTTATATATTGTTATAAAAATTAAGTGATCCAATATTTGTAAAGTATTTAAAACAGGTTCCTGGCACATAATAAGTGTTTTACTTGTTAAATAACATTTTCTTTAAGTGTATAAATATAAAGTAGGAATGATGTCTTTATGCATATAGCTCTTAGTTATAAAAAACAATTCGAAATACTCAACTATAAAGCAAAATAATTGAAAAATGAAGATAAAACAAAACTATAAAATCAATAAAATTCAAATTTATAATGTTAATTCAATGTGATGAATAATATTATTTTGTTGACACATAATCATAGCAGTTGTCATTAATTATATAAAGTCAGTCTCAGATCTAGTTCCACAATGAATTTGTTTCTGTCTTTGACTTGAATAATACTAACACAGAGGAAATCTGTATATATAAGTAAGCTTTTCAGAATACTTTCAAGATTTTGCTTGCTAATTCAGAGCAAATGAGTCTCATTGTTTATCAGCACTCTACCAGTGAGAAGTTCTATAATGCAAATTTTTGTGTGTGTGTGGTACTGGATATTGAACCCAGGGACATTCTACCTCCGAGCTATGCCCCCAGACCTATTTTTATTCTTTATTTTTGAAACAGGATCTCACTAAGTTGTGAGGACCTCATTAAGTAGCTGAGGCTGGCCATGAACCTGCTATCCTCCTGTCTCAGCCTCCTAAGAGGTGAGTGTGTGCCACCATGCCTGGCTTGTAATGCCATTTTTAATGAAAGCTATTGTCATCATTAAATTAATGGTGAAGCTGGGTGCACGGTGGTGCATACCTTCAATCCCAGTCTTTGGGAGGCTGAGATAGGAGGATTGCAGGTTCAAGCCCAGCCTCAGCCATTTAGCAAGACCCTCAGCAACTTAGTGAAACCCTGTTTCAAATTAAAAATTAAAAGGGCTAAGGTGTAGTTTAGAGGAAGAATGCCCCTGGGTTCAGTCCCCAGTACAAAAAAACATAAACATACAAAACAAACAACAAACTGTTATTGATGAAACCTACATGCAAATCTTCTCTAAACCACAGAATTGCTAAAGTCAGAAACTTGGGGCCATTCATAATTTCTTCCTCTTTATTACCATAGTTGAATTGAATGTGTGTGTGTGTGTGTGTGTGTGTGTGTGTTACTGGGGATGAATCCAGTGCATATGTTTGCACATCTACCACCCCATCTACTACCCTTATTCCAGGCTTCCTAAGTAATATGTATGGGATTACTTGCTGGCAAAGAGATTCTGAATTATTGAAATGCAGAATAAAATAAAGAGGTTTTTCTTGGACTTAGCACATTTAATATGTCCATGCATATTAGGCAAAGGAATAAGCAGGAAGTAGGAATCCATACATTATTTTTCAACCAAAAACTTTTATTTTTAGGACATATCCAGTGGAACCTTGAAAAATACTGCTTTACTTAGATGTTCATGCATAGGCATATAGTTATCCTGTTTTAGTCTTCTTTGTACCTAGAGCACATGGCACTTGCTAAGTACACAATAGGGGATCAAATATGTTTAATGAAAGAATGAGTGAAGTTATGTATTCTCCCAAGTTCTTAGTTTGCTCTTCCATGAAAAGTAAAGATTATTTGTTTTGTTTTGTTTGTGATACTGGGGATGGAACCCACTCTCATCTACAACCCTAGCCTATTTTATTTTGAAACAGGGATTCACTAAGTTGTGGAGGGCCTCCTTAAGTTGCTGAGGCTGGCTGCGAACCTGCAATCCTCCTGTCTCAGCCTCCCAAGTACTAGGATTACAAGTGTGTGCCACCACCCTTGGCTGATTATATGTTGTTTTGATTGGTGGCTTTAAAAGTGGTGGGAAGAAAAATATTTGAATGAATGTAAATTTCTAAACTGGAAAACAGCCAGGCACAGTGACACATACCTTTAATCCCAGTACTTGGGAGGCTGAGACAGGAAGATTGCAGGTTCAAGACCAGCCTCAGCAATTTAGTGAGGCCTGACTTCAAAATAAAATTTAAAAAGGGGAGTTGGAGGTATAGCTCAGAGGTGGAATGTCCCTGGGTTAAATCCCCAGTACTACCTACCTCCAGTAAAAAAAAAAACCCTGGAAAACATTTGGTATAGTATGTGTTACCATCGACATTGCTACAACTGCTGCCATTCTATTATTGATGCATACCTTCCCATCATCCCAGATGTAGAATGCCTATAATTATGGCTGAGCAAATGTACCACCTAGAGTAACTTTGAAATACTTATTATGTAAGTATTCATATTAAATCTTGGGAGTTAATGGATTAACAAATGCTTCATGAAAAATCATTTCTCTTAACCCATGCTCTATAAGGAGTAGTAAGTAGCTCCTAAGTTTTATTCCTTTGTTATGTATGGTTTTAAAGCAGAATCAGGTAGAAAACGCAGGGGAATAAATCGTCTGCTGAATCTTTGCTTTCTATATTGTCTAGGCCTGAAAAAAAGGATACCTATATGTCTAAACATTCACCCATAAAACTCATTCATCTGGTTATAATTTTTGGAATTATAATTATCCTTATTATAAGTATATATGTGATATTATTACTACTACAACTATATGTGTTTATACGTATATTGTGTACACATGTGTATATGTGTGTATATGTAAGTACATGCGTGTTTATGCAACACACATATTATAGTGTGTGTCATTTATTGAGCAACTACATGATAGCCCTGCAAAACTGGCATTATTATCCCCATTCTAAGGGAAAGAAACAAAGGCCTAGACGTATTAGATAGCAATAGAAGTGTAGAGACCCTGTGCCTTAATTCTCTGAAAAGAATCCTTGGGAAATACTTCCTCTGTTTTAAACAGATGGGCTCATATCTTAGATTTATCCTGCTGATTGTAATGGGTCATGGTCCATGCCCAGAACAAGAATATCCAACTTGAAGGGAAGGCAGATAGTAGCCAAGCAACAGAATGTAATCTTTGAAGCCTAATACTATATTGCTCCAATTCAGGACCATCCAAGGCCCAGAGCAAGGGCAGCTTGCCTAAAATCATAATGGCATTTCTGTAATGCTGATCATATGCCCAGCACTATTTGCAGCATTTCTATTTCCCTCAACCAATCCTTGCGACATCCACATGAAGGCTACAGTTATTTAAAACAGGTAAGGCAAAACAAAGGTATAGAGGGCTGGGTGATATAACCCAAGCTCACAGAGTTAGGAAGCAGCCATCTGGGATTTGAACCCAGGCAAAACTAGGTTTAGCAGCAGAGAGCTTAACTCCTGCTTAGGTACCAATAGTGTAAGCACACCTACCTCCTTCTTAAATTCTGTTCCTACTCAGTCGCCAAGTGCCAATAAATCTAGGGTTCCTTCTAACCACATTATGTGATGTAACCATTACCTTGTGCTGTTCCATTACCATAACTGTCTCCCAAGTGGCTCTAAGCTGGTTCTCCCATCTGTGCTTCCACAAACCCCCATTGCTGATGGGCCACAGGCATTCAGCTGCTCTCTCTTGCAGTCCAATTTCACTCCTCCCCGCTGCTCAAACTACTCCCTGAGTTTTGCCTTCTGATGCAAGGTTTACAAGGGAGGCATAATCACACAATTACCCTTCACCATGCAGTGCGGACAATGCAGTCGCCTGTCAGCAAATGACCTGCAAGGCTCCTGTGTGCAGCTGTCTGGACCACTCTGCAAAATCAGGTTGTTACCAGGATGCCTTTTCACCAAAGGAAGATAGGAGTGCTCTCCATTTTTGCCCTCAAGGTTAAGCACAGCATCCTCTGGCTTTCCTACCCACATACTGAGATTTGGATAGAAGCCACAAAGGGGAAAGAGAAGTATCTCGAGACAAAATGCCTTTGTCCTGTCTCTGTAATGCAAGAGAGTCGAACATGTTTTGCAGAAGGCTCTTGGAAACCAATTATAATATCCTCTGCACATCTTTTTCCTGAGGAGGGTTTTCCTGGGAAGTTGGGCTACTGGACAGCCCAAATTTAGTTATTTTTTCGTAGTCAATGGAGATAGGAAAAGATTGATTTAGAGACCTGCAGGACACTCAAAAAGGGCATAGAGCCCCTGTGTGCCATTAGTGCTGACTAAATAAGGAAGACACTATCTCATTGTATTATGAAAAAAAAAATGCTCCCTAGCATTGTGTTATGGAAAAATTCCAAAATACAGAGGAGTTGAAAGAATTTTCAACAATATGATGAGCACCCATATTTTACCCCTTAACCCACAGGTTTTATTAAGTACTTTATGCCACATCTACCCATCATCCATACCTCTATCCAGTTATTAATTCATCTTAATTTTAAATGAACTTTAAGTTGCAGACTTTGACACATTTCACCCCAAACATCTATCATTAATTAATTTAAACATTTATTTATAGTTATCTCACTTTTTAGTTTTGAGATAAAATTTATATACAATATAACACAGGCATCTAAGTGGGCCCTTTGCTGGAGATATATATATATATATATATATATATATATATATATATATATATATATATATATATATATATTCAGATATAGAACATGAAGTGTAAAACATGAGCTATAGAACATCACTCTAGAACATTCCCTCACCCCACAGCCCAGCCAATCCTCAACCCCACCTCCCTACAGATAACCACTACTCTGATGCTTCACTACTATAATTAAGTTTTGTTTGTTCTAGAGTGTCATGTAAGTGGGATCACAGAAACATTTTGCATAAGGTTCCTTCCCCTGGTATCTTGTTTTTGAGATCCATCCATGTTGTGCGTATCCATAGCCCATTCTTTTTCATTGCCAAGCAGAATCCCCTCACATGGATATACCACAATTTGCTTCTCCTTCATCTGTTGATGAACACATGGACTGTTTCCAAATTTGGACTATCATGAGTAAAGCTGATATAAATATCTTTGTACATGTCTTCATTTAGACATGTTTCCATCATAAAAGTAGAATTACTGAAGCCGGGCGTGGTGGCACATGCTTGTAATCCCAGCATTCGGGAGGCTGAGATCGGAGGATCCGGGTTCACGGCCAGCCTCAGCTACCTAGTGAGGCACTACACAACTTAGTGAAACTCGGTTTCAAAATAAAGAATAAAAAATATGGCTGGGGGTGTAGCTCAAAGGTAGAATGCCCCTGAGTTCAGTCCCCAGTACTGCAAAAAAAAAAAAAAAAAGTAGAATTACTGGTGGTAGGGTAGCGATATGTTTGGTTTGCAAGACATGGTTAGACCCTCTATTCAAAGTAGTTATATCATTTCACACTCTCATTCACAATATTTAAATATTGTTTTTTCTCCATTCTTCCTGATGTTGGGTGGTATGGGTCTCTTAGGTGATATTGTAGGTGGTATGTCCCTGAAGTGTTAATTGACATTTTCCACAGTGACTTGTGAGGTTGAGCACTTTTTTGTGCATTTATGGCCATCCATATATTTCATTTTATGATATGTCTATTCAAATCTTTGGTCCATTTTTTTTTTTTTTTTTTTTTTTTTTTTTTTTTTTTTTTTTTTTTTTTTTTTTTTTTTTTTTTTTTTTTTTTTTAGGTGAAGGCCTGCTCAAACCTTGGCTCTCTTTCCAGGGAGATAGATTCATAGCACACATTCGTATGTGCATGCATGAGGGCGCTCCAATTCATCCTAGCATTGCCATCCTCTGCCCAGGCTCAGAAGAACCTGAGAAGATAATTTTTGAATAAATGTTGGTTGCACTCCTCATTTGCTGGGCCCTGCCAACAGGCAGCAGGAATTGACGGCTTGTTAGTAAAGCCTGGCCCCTTTGTGAGATGTTTTCAGAATGATTGATTTACAATAAAGTGGTTCCTGGTGGGTGCATGCAGGTGGAACTGATGCGGATCGATTCCAGTGGCGCTAACTAATCAGCTGTTTAAACTGGCAGGGGGAGTGCTCAGTGACAGACACAGCGCGACCATCATTTTCCCCCTAAGATTACAAATTAACTTGTTCGGGTGTGCTGGGGTATGTGACAGCTTGGGGCCTGCCTCAGAGGAGGGGGAGATGTGGCTTCAGGGAGGCCTCCCTGGGATCTGCCTTTCCCGTAAGGCTGGACCTGTACAGGCAGCTCTCTGGCTGAAGGAAAAGAGGTCCCACTATGGAAGATGTAAGGATTTTTCCTCATTGAAGTAAACCCCTTCCAGAAGCGAGGGGGCCGGCTCAATTTTAATGGGTGCTCTCCTCTGTTCTCCTTTCCTCTATTAGCTGGTTGTTTGACTCCATGGTATCCCATCTTTCTTTTCCATTTCTTTTTTCCACATGGGATGAACACAGAGGGAGCAAACATCTGCACTGAAGAGAATTCAATATTCCCAAATTCAAGGTCTTTGCTTTGAGGGAGGGTGTTATTATGTTGCTTTGTTCTGTTCCTTTGTTTTAAAGGCTCTTCTCTTTATACCAGGATCAAATTGTGGTATCCTTTCAGCATGGAAGTCCTTGCTTTCATAATATAAATTTCAAAATTGATCTTGAAAATCATGTGACTATGGGCTTACATGGCCAGCTAGGCTCTGGGAGCACAGGAGATCGAAATGGAGGACAAACTGATATTACTGTGGTCCCATCACAGCCACCAAGAGAAAGGTCAAGCCTAGCAGTGGACTCTGAAACAAATTCTGGCCTATTGCATTGGACAGATGCTTTCTAAACAACAAAAGCTTTTTGTTACTTATCTGATCCTTCTGATAGCTCAAGGAGAGGCACAGGGAGTGCCATTTTGTATATGAGAAAGTAGAAATTAAATGACACCCACCAGTAGATTAGAAAGTGATAAGATATGACCTCAAACTCAGGTCTTTAGGTTTTAGTACTTCCTACCACAGCCCTGGGAGAATGAGTTAGCAAGTCAAGTTGTGTATGTGCTTTATGAATTGTCTGAAATTCATTCCAGTGATAGTTGGTAAATCTGTTACACTCCAAGTTAACACTTCCAAAGGAAGTGTTATTTCTCAGAACTTGACACTACTATTCTAATGTGGTTTTGGAGTAATAACCAGATGAGAGATGAGGTAGGCTGCATCCAAATATTAAAACTTAGTGTAAAGCTCCAATAATTAAATCAGTATGGCCTCAGGGATAAACAAAGTAGAAAAGATGGCTTTGTAACAAACTCTAGTACTAATTTGTAGATGCAAAATATGTTAAAGGAAGTAACAAAAACTTGAGAAGGAATGGAAAGATAAAACAAATGGCTCTGAAGGGATAGTTACTAAGAAAACTGTAGGTAGAGAAAGCATATGTAGATCCTTAACTGGTTACATTTTCCAAAGTAATTTTCAGTGTTTTAAGATTTCAGTGTAGAAATTCAAGTCACAAAAGTCTTCAAAACATTTAGATGATTACTCAAGTCTTTGAATTAGGAAAGACTTCCTAAGAAGAAAAGCAAAGGGAAAGTCAACAAATGAAAATATTCATGAACTTAATTCATAAAAGTTCTTGGTTATTGTTTTGTATTTTTATTTCCACAAAATAATACAATTGTTAAAATTAACCACCAACTAGCAAAAATATTTACGAAAATCACGATGAAGGGTTAGTATCTCAACTTACTGTATAAAATCTTGTTTAAACTGATAAGAAAAACAGGAACCTCAATAGATAAATTGAGGCCAAGAGTTAAGCTGTGATGGAGGGAACAAATATTAAATTACCATTTCTTTGTAAGTCACCACTAAACAAATGATTAAAAAGTGAAATAACAAGGAGCCATTTTTATCAATTAAATTAACAAAGATGTAAATATGATAATACTCAGTGTTAGCAACTATATGTTAAAATAGACACTAATGCATCCATGGATAAAGGTTAAATTGTACAATTTCCTGGCCTAAATGTCATGTTGCTTCTACTGATTCCTCCAGTTTTCCCTCAAATTTCTTTCTCCTTCGCTCTCTGCCCCAGGATAGGGGTATATCTTTTCAGTTGGTATCACATATATATTTTTCCATATGCCTAGAAAGCTCCCAGACTTCCCCTGTCTTTCCCCGTCTCACTTCCTCCTATCTTACCTTCCTACTTCCCCTTCCTCTCATTGTCCTCCTTCTCCATTTTCCTTGCTCTTTACATTTTTTCATGTTTACCTCTTCTCCCTTCCTGGTCTTCTCTGCTTCCCCTCCTGCTCCATCTTCTCCTCCACTTTACCTAGTTCAGACTTACTCATTCTTGAAACCTCAGATTTAAATTTGCTTAATGTAGCTTCCTTTTTTCCCCTCCAAAGAATCATATTATCTGGTTATTTGCTCTCATAATACCATGTAAAGCTTCCTTATAACTCTAATCACAACTGAAATTTATATCATTATTATTACTTGATTAATATGTTCCTTCCTCATAGGATTACATGGATTATGTAACCTTTTAGTCACTATTGAACTCTTAGGGTCTAGCAAGGCGCCAGAAAATAAGGGAGTTGGTGTCTATTTGTTGGATGTCTTGACTGCTGACTTTCCAAAAGGCCACTAGAATAAACTGTTGCCAAAGATAAGTTTATTAAACCTACCGTAGTAACAGAGAATATCAACTTAGAGTCTTAGTCATGTCTCAGAAGAGGATGATCATAGGTCAGAATCTTGACTGGGGATCTGGCTCAAGTGGTCTAAAGGCAGTTCTTACAGTATGAGTATTTTCTTGGGAACGGCCAAAGTTTGTGTTGTAATAATTTAAGATAGGTGATAATAATGAATAAAAAATAAGATAAAGATCTTCAAGCAAGTTTTGGCAAGTAAAAGTATGTTTGACACATGGGAAATTTGTATCCATAAGCAATCTATTGTTTTCACAAGGGGTCTGTTTGTCCAGATGTACAAATTACTTGTTTGTATAATTTAGTTTTCAAAAAATTTCTGAAGCTACCAGTGAAGTTATTTATTGGTTTATAGCCTTATGTTAATGGGCAATAATTTCCTGGAAGAATGAATAAAATCACATTGACATAGCTGGCCTCAGTTCTCAGTCTGGCGAGTTCAGCTATGTGATAGTAGGAGGTCTCAGTTTTCAGATGAACAAATAGCATTCCATTTTGGCAACGTGCGTTACTGTCCTTAAAATGTGTAAAAGATGTAAAATGTTTTTACATGTTTTTTAAAGTTTATCATTAAAAAGTCAGACATATAAAGTTTTTTGAATAGGGTTTGGAACTGTCCCTATTGGAAATTGGTGCAACAATTAAGAGGCCAGCCTGTGGGAGAAAAGAAGGATTAGAGAGTATAGGAAGGAAGTGGTGACGAGGTGGAAAATCACCAAGGATTTCTCAGTGTTGCTTTTAAGCTATTTATGGAAACCATGTTCAGTATCAATTGAAGGTTTCTCCGTTTCTTTGCCCTGGTCACTTTTTTAAGAACCACACACAGATGACTCAAGTTCCAGGAGAGTGAGTAGAAATGTTGACCTCAGCTCACATCAGGCCAACAGTTGCCTGACAGGACTCTGTGGCATGGAAAATGCTACAAATTCTATGTGTTAACAAGACTAATTTTTTTCTGAATATCTAGAATTCCTTCTCTGACTTTTCATCATAACCATGTATGGGATGTGCAGGATAAACTACTATTTCTTTGGTCTTATTGAGCAAATTAGTAACTTTTTGTTGTACTGAAATCTGTAGCACTGAATGTGTGATAATCAAGACTTTAGTTGGTCAGAAAGATTGTAGGAGAGTGAGTTGTGGCTCTGATGAGTGCATATTTCCTTAACAGCTAAACTAATAACCCAGTATATGAACACAGCTTCCAAATAAGATTCCTATGATTAGAAATGCCAAATGATAACAAAGAGAGACAAGACTTGTTTTTCCAAAAGAGAATGGCAAAATGTATTATATTCCTGAGATTTTTTTCATCAGTATTACAGTATGGAATAATACAAGACAATTTATGAGTGTGAAGGAGAAAAATCAACCCCCACTAAGATCCAAGAGAAAGTTATTAAGAAAAATTCATTACAGACATGTAACATTTACTATTTTTGCATTGTCTGTAGATCAAGTATATGCAGATATTGTACCTGGATTTTCCTATGGCATTTGACCAAGTCTTCAAAATACTTTTGTGAACAAAAATGGACTAGGAATGCTACCTCAGTAAGGTGGCTAGTTCCTGAATGAAGGACTGTATTCAGAGGTGTGGATTAATAATTAGTTTCAACCTGTATGAAGATTGCTACTTATGCTTATTCAAAATACCTCTGAAACAGCAAGGGTCAGGCATAGTGAAACAAAAGCTTATATTACAGTGCTAACATCCCAATGGACCAAGACTATATTCATAGCTAATTGGACATCCATATGTCCTGCAACAGAAAATAAGTGTCTCCTATCTCATGATCTTTCGAAACTCATGAGACCTGATGTTTTAACGATGACAATGATATTTTTTGTTTCTGTTACTTGAAGTAAATAGATCCGAGATATAAATGTATGCCTGCATTAAGTTATTGAAATCAGAATGTAGAGTTTCCTATTCTTGTATTACATATCAGTGTTAATTATATTTTTGCCAGTGATTGTTAACTTCAACCAATAGAAAAACAAGACTTCAAATCAAAGAACTCTATAGTAATTGAAGGAGGTAGAGGAACTGCAGCTAATTATGAAACAATTAGTCTATAAAAATAAGAAAATATGAAGATTATATTATTGCATGAACCCTATATCATTGTGTTCATTTCCAATCACCACTTGGACCATATAAGGAAGTCAGGCTATTAACAAGTAGATGATAACTCATAAGTAATAAGTTTATGGATGTCAATTACTTTGGATTCACATATAATGAAATTCTCATAATGTATGTAGTAGTCAGGTAGAAAATAAAGTGCCACTTTTAATACCACAATATCACATGTTGTATAAAAGTTTTGGGAAAATATCTTTGGTAATTATTTGTCAATCAAGTATTTATATATTTTATCTTATGGTCCCAACATTCTTCGAGGTACCAAGAATATAGTAGAGAACAAGACACATAAAGAAAAAGGAAACATGGGGAAGCAATAGATTAAATAAAAGAAATGAATCAGGGTGATGTGTGTGTGTGTGTGTGTGTGTGTGTGTGTGTGTGTGTGTGTGTGAAACAGAGATTGGGTGGTGATGGTAAGGGGTGGTGATACTTTATTTTGGGTGGTCCAATGAAGAGATGATCTATGAATTGATTCCCGAATCACTGAGTAAAATCAGCCTGTCATCTGAGACTGGATTCAGAGATTTCCAGGTACAGGGAAGGAGGAAAAAGCCCTAATGTGAGACTGAGAATAGTGTGTTTTAAGAACAAAAGAAGGCTTTTATAGATGGAATGTGAAAGGGCGAGGGTAAATCTGGTTGATCTTGAGAGATGGGCTCAGGCCAGTTAATCTAGTGACTTGTGGTCCACAGACACGAGACTATTTCAGACTAAGTGAAATGGGGACCATTGCAGGGTTCCTCCTGGCTGCTGAGGGGATGATGGAGTGCAGGTGAGTAAGAATGGAGGTGGGGATACCAGTTAGAAAAATCCGTGCACCAATCTGGGCAGGAAATGGTGTTAGTTTGCACCAGGAAGGAAGTTGGAAGATGAAGAGGTGTCCTTTGGGAGCTGTTTTGCAAGTAGATCTAAAAGGACTTGACAAGATACAGGTGAAGTGGAATGTGAGGGAAATGGAGATATCAAAGATGATTTCTGACATGAGAGCCTGAGTGAATTTAGTGAATGATGGTGCTCTTACATATGCATTAAAAATATGGATTATGGATAAGGATCTACAACTTACATTGGCTATTCTGCCAGGCATTTGGTAGGTGCTTATGTTCGGAACAGCTCCAAGCAGAGATTAACAAAAGCAAGACTTATGAGAGCATTACTTGAGAACATTGATCCAGTTATGTCTAAAGCCAGAGACATGCCTCGTCTTCCTTGTTATGTGAGTTGATAAACTCTGTGTTTGTTTAAGCTAGTTTGAGTTAAGTTTTGATCAGTTGCAAGCAAAAGATGGTAGACAAAAATAAAGCTTCATTGAATCTGGATGAGAAAGACAATATTTGAATTTCTTAAAGCATAATACATGCTCATCTAAGTTAAATTTAACTTTATTTTCAGGTTGAGAGTACAGAGGCTCAGAGAAAAATGATTTGCTTGAAGTTGCCTGAGATTTTGATCGAGTTTTTTTTTTTTTACCACACTTCTTCATCATCTATCTTCCTCCCAGGTGCAAGCCAACACGATTTCCTGCTTGGATATGACCACCAATGGCTCTGACTCCAAAGACCATGCTATTTATATTATGTAGTAAGGGAGCAGAGAAACTACATTTATTTATTTATCTTTAATAACTTTTATTGGTGCATTGTAATTAGACATTATAATGAGGTTCAGAATGATAGAAACATACATGCACAGGGCAATTGATGTGTTCCTCTCCAGATCTCACCCTCCTTCCTCCTCACAGTACCTATCCTTGAGACTGGTATTGATAACTTCATAATGAACATAGCTTTATTTTAATTTTTCCTTTCATCGAGTCTCCTTTTTCCCCTCTCCACTTCCCTCTCCAAATCCCCTTTCACTATTTTAGGGGTACCTCTCCTCATTTATCTGAAGACCTTTTTGTTTCCAAATTTCTCTGTAGCTTCCACATATGAGAGAAAACATATGACTCTTCACTTTCTGTGACTGACTAATCTCAATTAGCATAATAATCTCTAGCTCCAAAAATTTTCCTGCAAATGACACAATTTTGTTTTTCACTATAACTGAGTAAAATCCCATTGTGCAGCAGATGGATTACTTTGTAATCCATTCATCTGCCAAAGGACACCTAGGCTGGTACCATAATTAGGCTATTGTGAATTGTGCCGCTATAAATACGAATATGCATGTATCACTATAGCATTCTGGTTACAATTCCATTGGAAAGATACACGGGATACCTAGGAGTGATATAGCTGGATCACATTGTAGTTTCATTCCCAGTTTTCTGAGGAACCTCCATACTGATCTCCATAGTGACTATACTAATTTATAAACCCACCAACATTGTATAAGCATTCCTATTTCCCCACATCCTTACCAGCATTTATTATCATTAGTGTTCTTGATGATTGCAATTCTAACTGGAGTTAGGTGGAATCTCTGTATACTTTTGATTTAAAAATAATAAAATAAGTACTCAGGAGGATGAGACAGGAGGATCTCAGGTTCCTTGCCAGCCTTAGCTGCTTAGTGAGGCCTTCTGCAACTTAGTGAGACTCTGTTTCAAAATAAAAATAAAAAGTAGGGCTGGGGTGTAGCTTGGGAATTCCCCTGGGTTCAATCCTCAGTACTGAACAATAATAATAATAATAGTAATAATAATAATATATTTTATTTAAAATAATCAAATGTTTATTTTTGTTTTTTATAATAATTGGTGCACTGTAATCATCCATCTTTCTTAGGTACAAGCAGATAAAGGCATACATGCACACATTCCTCATTTAACCCCTTTCCCAATTCCCATCCCACTCCCTCGCCCTCCCTCTTTCTCAAGTTCAGTTTAGTGACTGACTTTGATATATTTGTGAAAGAACATCATGTGCATTAGGATGCCCCCCACCCCATCCGTCCCCTTCAGTTAAGTCAACTTCTTTGCTTATTGAGGGTCTCTCCTTTTTCATCTGGAGACCCTCTTATGCCCCATCTTTTCCCTAGCATCCGCATATTAGGGAGAACATATGCTTTTTTACTATTTGTGACTGACTAATCTCACTTAACATAATGTTTTCCAGTTGCATCCATTTCCCTGCAAATAACATGATTTTGTTCTTTATGGTTGAGTAAAATTCCATTGTGTATATATCCCATAGTTTTGTAATCCATTCATCTGTCAATGGACATCTTGACTGTTTCCATAGTTTGACAATTGTGAATTGAGCCGCTATAAACATAGATACACATGCATTGGTCTGATAGTTTGGTTTCCATTCTTTTGGGTAGATACCCAGAAGTAGTATTGCTGAATCATATGGTAGGTTCATTCCCATTCGTCTGAGGATCCTCCATATTGTTTTCCAAAGTGGTTGCACTAGTTTGCAATCCTACCAACAATGTATTAGGGTTCCCACTTCTCCCCACCATCTTCAGCATTTGTTGTTGTTCATGTTTTTTATGATTGCCATTCTGATTGGAGTTAGGTGAAATCTCAAGATAGTTTTGATTTGCATCTCTCTGATTGCTAATGATGTGGAATATTTCCTCATACATTTATTGGCCACTTGTATTTCTTCTTTTGTTAAAAGTCTAGATCCTTTTCCCATTTTTTGATTGGGTTATTTGTTTTCTTAGCTGTGATTTTCTTGAGTCCTCTGTATACCCTAGATATTAGAACTCTATCAGAAGAGTAGCTGGCAAAAATTTTCTCCCACTCTGTGGGCTCTCTTTTGAGGTTCTTGATAGTTTCCTTTGCTGCACAGAAGCTCTTCAGTTTAATGCAATCCCATGTATTGATCTTCTTTTGAGTTGCTTGTGCTTTTGGGGTCTTGTTGAGAAAGTTTTTACCTGTGCCTATATGTTGAAGTGTTGGTCCTATGCCCTCTTCAAGTAGTTGCAAGGTCTCTGGCCTAACTTCCAGGTCTTTGATCCACCTTGAGTTGACTCTTGTGCAGGATGAGAAAGTGGGGTTTATTTCCATTTTCCTGCATATGGTTAACCAGTTTTGCCAACACCATTTGTTAAAGAGGCTATCTTTTTTCCAGTGTATATTTTTGGCTCCTTTGTAAAAACTCAGTTGGCTGTAAATGTTTGGGTCTGTTTCTGAATCTTCTATTCTGCTCCATTGGTCTATGTGTCTGTTTTTGTGCCAATACCATGCTGTTTTTATTACTGTGGCTTTGTAGTAGAGTTTGAAGTCAGGTATTGTGATGCCTCCTGCATGGTTCTTGTTGCTAAGAACTACGTTGGCTATCCTGAGCTTTTTGTAGTTCCAAATGATTTTAAGGACTGATTTTTCTATGTCTGTGAGGAGTGACCTTGGTAATTTCATGGGTATTGCTTTGAATCTGTAGATCATTTTTGGGAAATGGCCATTTTGATGATATTGATTCTGCCTATCCAAGAGCATGGAAGATCTTTCCATCTTCTAAGGTGTTCATCAATTTCTTTATTCAACTTTTTATAGTTTTCCTTATAGGTCTTTTACCTCTTTGGTTATGTTTATCCCTAAGTATTTTATTTTTGGGGGTGCTACTGTGAGTGGAATTGTTTTTTGGATTTATTTTTCAGTGGATTTATGGTTAGCATACTGGAAAGCTTCTGATTTTTTAAGATTGATTTTGTATCCAGACACTTTTCTGAATTTTTCGATCAGTTCTATAAGTTTTTTTCCTTGACTTTGTTGGGTCTTCTAAGTATAGTATCATGTCATCTGCAAAAAGGGAAAGTTTTAGGTCTTCTTTCCCTATTTTTACACCTTTGACTTCCTTCTCTTGACTTATTGCTCTGGCTAGAGTCTCAGGTACTATATTGAACAGAAGAGGTGATAATGGACTTCTTTGTCTTGTTCCTGTTTTAGTGGAAACTCTTGCAGTTTCTCTCCATTTAATATGATGTTGGCTATGGGCCTATTATATATTGCCTTTATGACATTGAGGTATGTTCATTCTATTCTGTTTCTCTGAAGTGCTTTTAGCATGAATGGGTGTTGGATCTTGTCAAATGCTGTTTCAGCATCAATTGAGATGGTCATGTGATTTTTGTCTGTGATTCTGTTTATGTGGTGAATTACATGGGTTGTCTTTCCTATGTTGAACCATCCTTGCATCCCTGGGATGAACCCAACTTGGTCATGGTGTATAATTTTCTTGATGTGGTTTTGAATGCACATTGCCAGTATTTTGTTTAGCAGTTTTGCATCTAAGTTCATTAATGATATAGGCCTATGGTTTTCTTTTCTTGAGCTGTCTTTATTTGGCTTTGGTATTAATGTTATGTTGGCTTCGTAAAATGTGTTTGGGAGCGTCCCATTTCTTTCTATTTCCCGAATAGTTTGAGGAGTATTGGGGTTAGCTCTTCTATAAATGTTTTATGAAATTCACTTGGAAAACCATCTGGCTCTGGGCTTTTGTTTGATGGTAAACTCTTTATTGCTGTTTCTATCTCTTTGATTCCTATTGGTCAGTTTAAGTTTTCTATATCTTCTTGACTCAATTTAGGAAGGTTTTATGTGTCTAGAAATTTGTCAGTTTCTTCTAGCTTTTCCATATTTTTGGAGTATAGTTTTTCAAAATAGTTTCTGATGATCCTCTGTATTTCCATACTGTCAGTGGTAATATTCCCTTTTTCGTCTCTTATTTTGGTAATTTGGGTTGATTCTCTCTTTCTTTTGGTTAGGTTGGCCAATGGTTTATCTATCTTGTTTATTTTTTCAAGAAACCAGGTTTTGGTTTGTTGATTTTCTGTATTTTTTTATTCTCTACTTCATTAATTTCTGCTCTGATTTTCATAATTTCCTGTCTTCTACTGGCTTTGGGGTTAGACTGTTCTTATTTTTCAAGTGCTTTGAGCTGTGTTATTAGGTTATTTATTTGGTGATTTTCTGTTCTTCTTATGTGGGCACTCAGTGCTATAAATTTTCCCCTTAGTACTGCCTTCAAAGTGTCCCAGAGGTTTTGATATGTTGTGTCTCTCTTTTCATTGGTTTCCAGGATTTTTTAAATTACTCCCCTTACTTTTTCTATGACCCAATCCTCATTCAGCAATGTGGTGTTCAGTCTCCATGTGTTTACATGGTTATTCTGGGTCTTCTTAGAGTTGATTTCTAGTTTCACTCCATTGTGTTCTGAGAAGATGCAGGGAATTATGGTACATTTTTTTAATTTGCCAGTGCTCGCTTTGCAGCCCAGAATGTGGTCTATTTTGGAGAAGGTTCCATGTGCAGGTGAGAAAAATGTGAATTCAGCTGTAGTTGGATGAAAGAGTCTATATGTGTCTAATAGGTCCATTTGGTTTATGGTATTCTTTAGGTCTGAGGCATCTCTACTGACCTTTTGTTTAGAAGATCGGTCTAGTGATGTGACAAGAGTATTGAAGTCTCCCAGTATTCGTGTATTGGGATCTATGTGTGTCTTTATATCATACAGAGTTTGTTTTATGAAAGTGGCTGCACTTTCATGTTTGATGTTTGGGGCATAGATGTTGATAATTGTTATTTCCTCTTGCTGGATTGTTCCTTTTAGTAGTAAAAAATGACCTGTTTTGTCTCTTCTGATAAGCTTAAACTTGGAGTCTAATTTATCTGATATCATGGTTGCTACTCCTGCTTGTCTTCAAGTTCCATTGGCATGGATTACCTTACTCCAGCCCTTCACCTTTAGTTTGTTGGAATTTTTGCTTGTAAGGTGTGTTTCTTGCAGGCAGCATATAGATGGATTCTGGGTTTTAATCCATTTTGCCACCTTGTGCCTTTTTATTGGGGAATTGAGGCCATTTATATTCAGTGTGATTATTGAGAGATGATTTTTATTTCCTAACATTTTGAGTTTCGACTTCTGTTTTCGGTGGTTTATTTTTCTTTGATTAGTTGTTTGCTTCCTGGAAATTATTGTTTCTCTGGTTCTGACATTTACTTGTTAGTTCTTCTTTGTAGTTAATCACTTTGAGTATTTTCTCTAGTGCTGATTTGGAAGACATAAATTCTTTCAGTTTCTGTTTGTCATGGAAGATTTTTATATCTCCGTCAATTTTGAGAGAGAGTTTTGCTGAGTAGGAGAATCTTGGCTGCAAGTTATTTTCTTCTTACAATCCCACCAACATTGTATAAGCATTACTATTTCCCCACATCTTTACCAGCATTTATTATCATTAATGTTCTTGATGATTGCCATTCTAACTGGAGTTAGGTGGAATCTCTGTATGCTTTTGATTTAAAAATAATAAAATAAGTACTCAGAAAGTTGCGCCAGGAGAATCTCAGGTTCTTTGCCAGCCTTAGCTGCTTAGTGAGGCCTTCTGCAACTTAGTGAGACTCTGTTTCAAAATAAAAATAAAAAGTAGGGCTGGGGTGTAGCTTGGGAATTCCCCTGGGTTCAATCCTCAGTACTGAACAATAATTAATAATAATAATAATAATAATAATAATAATAATAATAATAATAAATTTTATTTTAAAATAATGAAATGTAAAATAAATTCTTAAAATTAGTTTTATTTAGGGTTCTGAAATGGAGTGAAAGAATAAAGGTGATTTTTGAAACCTCATGAAGACAGTTGAATCTCCATGAAGACTGTTTTATAGATGGAGTATATGAGCTCTTAAGCAATCAATCATGGGGATCTTAAAATGCAATGTTTCTAGCCTAACTGTCCATATGCTAAAGCTGGGAAGTGTTGCCTTTCTTCCCCTTCTTGTATAGAGAGACCAGATTTCATATGTGTGCAGGCAATTGGAGCCAGGCAAACTGTTCATTTTCATATCTCTAAGTAGCTTTGTGAGCTTGACAAGGAAGGGCAAGGAAGGGATATAAAATCACCATCCAAGATTCATGCTGAGGAAACTCTTCCTGAGAGCTATATAGAGACAGGAGTACAAGAAGGGTTTCTTCCTAGGTGGAAAGGGGTGATAATTAAACATAATTTGTAGAAGAAAATTAATAGTGATGGACTTGAATCCTTTATAGCAAATGTAAATTTCAAAGCAATTTTGTGTGGAGAAGTAAAAAGCTATAATATATGGCTGAGTGGTATAAACTGACAGTAATGGTCCTCTTGTGCTGTGAGTTATTAAAGACTTTCATCTCGTGGTTTTCAATAATGAAAAGGGAGGCAGTTTGGGGGCATTTTCTGAGATATGTCCCTCGTGTTGATTTAGCTTATACGATCAGTTGGTTATCTCAACAGCTGTGTGGAAAAGGTGAAATTTGCTAAAAAGATACAATACTAAAATATGAGAGGCATGCTACTTTATAAAGATGAATTATTCCTCTCTAAATACAAACTATGATCATGCGAAAATCATTTGATCTCCCTGGGATTAGTCTCCACATGTCCTCCAAGGATCTTGGCCATGGCTTTTTCCCCACTCCAACAATCTATGATTCCTTCCTTTGACAAAAACATCCCCTTGGAATAGGCTTTTCTTCACCTCTTTATAGAGTTTATTCTGAAAAAATTTAGGGACATTTTGTTGAGAGTCAGATTTCCTCTCTCCTCCCTCTAAGACTGCATTTCTTTCATTGAGCCGGGTATATAGATAGTGAAGGATCAAAGCAACATCACAAAGCACGTTGCTCAAGCTTTCACAAAGAGGTGCAGAAGGAAAATATGTCTGGAAACCAATAGTTCTGTTTAATTGGGTGGCAAAAAGCGACTATGAGTTTGGACTGTTCATGACTAATCCTGGCTCTGTGGACTAGACAAGGAAATGAGAGATACGACTCTGAAAGGAAGATGATGTCATATATATTTTTCACAGTTTATTGTATCTGTTAAACATCAAGTGAGTTAAATATGGAGACTTAGTGTTAATGGTTTTATAGACCTCAAAAACAATGAATATTCTGGCTCAGAGATGAGCTGTTATCTTATAATAATATGAAATGTTTGTGAAGACCAACTAACCAACATGAGTTATTATTGCTAAGGTCTAAACAGTATTCAGATTTACTTATTTTTCAAAATAATTCTGATTTTTTGTTCCAACTTTTCATTTAGAAGAGAATATTACATTTGGTCATTATAACTACTTACAGCTTTCTTGCCTATGACAACTTCTCAGATATTCCTTGTTTTTGATATCCTTGATACTTTGGAAGAATACAGGTCAGGATTTAGGTAACATGTTTCTTGACTGAGGTTTCTTCAAATTTTTTTTTGTCATGATGAGACTGTAATTGTAGATTCTTAGAAGATCATGGAGTTTGAAAAGTGCTATTTTTAATCATATCCTATTGAGTGTGCACCTTCTATCAACATGACTTATCACTGATAATTTAAGCTTGATTGCATGCCTGAGATAGTGTTGGTCGGGTTTCTCTAAAATAAAGCTGCCCTTCCCTTATCCACAACACTGCCCACTTTCTACATTATACTCTTTGGAAAGAAGGCATTATGGGCAACCCACATTTGAAGAAGTGAAGAGTCATGCTTCATCTTCTTGAGGGGGAAATAACTTCATAAATTGTTTGAAATTCCTCCATTGCCTATTCCCATTTACTTATTTATCTACTCACTCATTTATATCAAAATGGGCTTGTAAATATTTATTTTATGTCAGGTCGTATTCCAATACATGCTGCTTATTTTGTAACTCAAAATGTTCTGGCTTTTGTGAAAAAGCTCAGAAGCTCTTTCAGTTGTTGGTCTCGTGTCTTTGACATAGACTTTTGTTTTTCTTCACTTTCAGCACTTTCCTAATCTCTGAAATTACAGGATGCACCAGGATCATCCTGTATATTCCTTACCCCAACCCTGTAATCTGCCATTTTCCCCAGGAGCCCTGGTTTCTTTTATTGAAAGATGGCATTTGAAACCAAGATTTTGGTGCTGGGTATGGTTTTGGCTAAGGAACATCATTGCTTCTAGGACCTTTCAGTGGAACAAGGTTGGAAATATATTGTGTCTACTAACCTGTGCTTAACATATTTATCTATAATTATTTCTACATTTATTCTTTTTAATCTATATTAAGCTAAATATAACTCATACTGATCATTTAAATTCTTATTACATATCACATTACCCATTCTAGCCATCTTCCTTTGCTTATCTGAGACCTCTAGTTTTTGCAGAGAGAAATCTGGCTCCCAAGATCTTTCACTCATTTAATTGTTTCTTCGAGTTCATCTTAGGTACATAGCTCTTGATTGTTAAAATATATCCTCATGAGAAACAACTTTATCAATTAGAGTACAGTGCTTATAGGCAATTGATTTTGTCTTTAGTCTTAATAGTTTCCATTCATTTTCAAGGTTACTTAGGTCAACACCTCTTTCCCCTACCTCCTATAGTGAGGTTATGTCATACATTCATAGCATAGTTGGATTTCTTTGGCACTGGTACATTTGATCCTGATATCCCCAAACCTCATGATTTTTAAAAATTTGAATGTATGAAACATGCACTAATATTCATACTTTGTACCATAAAATTTTAAGGGTTTTCACAAACCCATAATGCCATGGATCTACCATTACATGATCATAGTGAATAGTTTCACCACTCTAAGAAATCTGATGTGCTTGACATATTCTATTCCTCTCCCCATGCCATTGTGTCCCTCTAGCAAACAGTTACAGGATTCCATCTATAATAGAATGTTGCATTTGGTTGTCATGATTCCTTACAGCCTCTTGACAGTGGCAATTTCTCAGATACACCTTTCTCCTCCCACCTTTCTCCTTCATCTTCTTCCTTTTTCTTTTCTTTTTTTTCAGTATTGGGATTAAACCTAGAACCTTGCACATTCTAGCCAAATGCTTTGCCACTGAGCCACATCCTCAGCCCTTTTTTATTTTTTATTTTGAAACAGGGCTCACTAAGTTGTCTAAGCTACTCTTGAACTTTCAATCTTCTTATCTCAGCCTCCCAAGTAGCTGGGATTACAGGTATATACCACTGCACCCAAATAGATATTCCTTCTTTTTTCCTTTCCTTTCCTTTCCTTTCCTTTCCTTTCCTTTGCTTCCCTTCCCTTCCCTCTCCCTCCCTTCCTTCCTTCCTTCCTTCCTTCCTTCCTTCCTTCCTTCCTTCCTTCCTTCCTTCCTTTTAAATACTGAGAATTTAACCTCAGGATGTAATATACTCAGGCCTTTACACTTTCTATTTTCAGACAGGATCTTGTTACATTGTCCAGGCTGTCCTCAAACTTGAGATTGTCCTGCCTCAGCCTCCTGGGTAGCTGGAATGTCAGGTGTTCCTTACTATATCAGGAAATATCCCTTTTTTTGATGATCAGTCATTGGTCTGTTTTCTGTCTCTGCATTTTTGCCTTTTCCAGAATGTCACATAAACGAAATAATATATAGTATGGGATGTTTTCAGTCTGGTTCTTCCTCTTGGCAATATGCATTTAATCCATGTGATTGCTTGGACCTGCCAACCAGTATTCCATTGTATATGTTTAATTCAGTTTATTTATCTGCTCACTATTTGAAGGATATCTCGTTTGATTCCAGTTTGAGTAATTACAAACAAATTGCTATGAGCATCTGTGTGCTGGTTTTTGTTGGACATAAATTTTCAGACCAGTTGGGTAGGTATCCAAGAAAACAATTGGTGAATTGTATACTAAGACTGTGTTTAGCTTTACAAAGAAAATAGCTAAGCTGAAAGAATTGGAAATAAAGATGCAAACAGAAATTCTTATGCCTATGTTCATGGCAGCACTATTTAGTAACTCAAATGTCCATCAGCAGATGAATATATAAACAAAATATAGAATACACATTGAATGAATATTATCTAGCCTTCAAAGGAAGAAAATTCTGACATATGTCACAGTATGGGTGAAATTTGAAGATATTATGCTAAGTGAAATAAACCAGATACAAAAGGACAATTTATTATATGATTCCACTTCTATAAGGTACTTATACTAGTAAAATTCATAGGAAAAGAAGATGGTATGGTGGTTTCCAGGTGCTGGAGAAATAGAAGCTACTGTTTAATGGATTAGAATTTCAGTTTGGGAAGACGAAAAAAGTTCTAGAGATCGGTGGTGGTGACGACTGCACAAAAATGTGAATATATTTAATATCACTTAATTGTATTCTTAAAAATAGTTAAAATAGAAAATCTTATATTACATATACTTCCACACAAGTTAAAATATTTGACCTAAAAAATAAAAGCAAAAGCACTGCCGAATTGTTTTCTAAAGTGGTACCATTTTACATTCCTGCCAGTGAATGAGTGTTCCTATTGCTCTGCATCCTCATCAGCATTTGATGTTGTCAGTTTCTTTTTGTTATTGTTTTAGCTATTCCGATGGGTGTGTAGTGATACCTTATTGTTGTTATGATTTGAACTTCCATAATGACATATGATATTGACTATCATTTCATATTCTCACATGCTATCTGTATATCCCTATTGGTGATGTGTTTGATAAACATTTTGTTCACTTTTTAAATGTGTTGTTTTCTTATTGATGATTTTAAAGAGCTATTTGTACATTATGGATACAAGTCCTTTATCAAATATGTAATTCATAAATATTTTTTGCAAAGCTCTTCTGCAGCTTGTTGTTTAACAGTGTATTTCACCAAATGGTTTTTAAAATTTTATTTTATTTATTTTATTTTAATTTGAGGTACTGGGGATTGAACCCAGGGGCATTCTACCTCTGAGCTACATCTCCAGCCCTATTTTATTCTTTATCTTGAAACAGGGTCTCACTGAGTTGCTGAGGGCCTCACTAAGTAGCTGAGGCTGTCCGTGAACCCGGGTCCTCCAGTCTTAGCCTCCCAAGTACTGGAATTAAAAGCGTGCACCATGACACCTGGCTGGTTTTTAAATTTTTAATACAATTCAATTGTCTATTTTTTCTTTCATGGTTCATGCTACTGGTTTTGCATCTAGAAAGACATCACTATGGAGAAATAAATATGAATAAATATATAAATCTTAAAAAAAAGAAAGAAAGGCATCACTAAACCATTATCATGCGGATTGTCTCCTAGAAGTTTTATAGTTTTGCAGTTTACCTTTAGGTTTGTATCTTTTTGGATTTAGTTTTTGAACAAGTTCTGAGATCTGTATTTACATACACATGCACACATATTTATATGCATATATATGGCATATGGATGTTCAAATTGTCCTAACACCATCTGCTGAAAAAACTATCCTTTATTGAAATATTTTGTACCTTGTTAAAAATCAGTTGTGCTTTTGTGGTATTTTATTCTCTTCCATGAATCTTTGCCCATTCGTTGACCAATATTGTGCTGTCTTGAAAGGAAATGTGAGGTATAATATGTCTTGAAATTGAGTAATGTGAGTCCTGGAATGTTCTTCTTCTGGATTTTCAGCATTATATGACTATCTTAGGTGCCTCCCCCTCCTCTCACCCCCCCCCCCGCCCCACCCAGGCTCCCGCAGCCCTGCTATAGAAATGCTAAAATCAGAAGAGATTGGGAGGTGCATTCAGGATGATATGGACATAGACTAAATGCTAGAATCAGTTGCTAAAAAATAAAAATAAAAATCTTCCTGGGATTTTGGTTAGGATTGAGTTGTCACCATAGATCAAGTTGGGAAGAACTGACTGACATCTTAACTATCTTATGAGTCTTCCAATGTAAAAACATGGAATATATTTCCATTTATTTGGTCTTTTAAAAATTCCTTTTATCAATGTTTGTAGTGTTCTGCATACAAATCCTGGATATGCTTTGTTGATTTATATCTATGTATTTAAAATATGGTGTGATATTGTAAATGATATTTTAAAAATTTGAACTTCACTTGTTTATTTAAGGATATATAGATAATTGACTGCTTTTTATATATTGACCTTGTATCCTGTGACCTTGCTATACTTAATAATTAATTCCAGATGTTTGGGGAGTTTATTTTTATTTATACTCTTAATGTGAAAGTCTTATGTTTTCTACATAAATATCATGATACCTGTGAATAAAGACTTTTATTTATTTTTCTGATATGTATAGCTTTTTTCTGTTATTTCACTGTCTAGGATTCCATTATAAAGTTGAATAGATGTAGTGATAGAGGACATCTTTGCTATGTTCCCAAACCTAGAAAGAAAGTGTTCAGTTTCTCATACTGCTAGCTACAGGAGTTCACTAATATATTTTGCTCGATTAAGGGAGTTTCCTTTATTCTAGTGGTTTTGTAATCACATTAGTATTGAATTTTGTCAAACATATTTCTATATTTTTTTAGTTTGTTAGTATAGTGAATTTGATATAAGGTGTTGAACCAGCCTTAACTTCCTAGAATAATTCTTACTTTGTAGTGATGTATTATCCTTTTATGTATTTTTGGAGTCTATTAACTAGTATTTGGGAAAAGCTCTTTTTTATTTATGTTTATGAGCTATATTAGTCTACAGTTTTATTTCTTGTAATGTGTTTATCTGGTTTTGGTATTAAAGTTGTGCTGGCCTTATAAAATGAGTTGGGAAGTGGTCCCTTTTATTTTCTTGAAGAAATTGTGGAAAATCATTATCATTTCTTCCTTGAATGTTTGATAGAAGTCACCAGTAAAGTCATCTGGTCTTGGTGATTTCATTCTTGAAAAATTATAAACTAAAAAATTCAATTTCTTTAATAGTTATAGTGCTATTCAGAAGGTTTATTTCTCCTTGAGTGAATTATGCAAGACATTGGTCCATTTCATCTAGATTATCAAATTTATGGTCATAAGGTTATTCCTAGTATTTCCTTGTAATCCTTTAATTTCATTGGTAATAGCAATAATGACTCTTTTCTAATTCCTGATATTGGCAATTTGTATCTCTGTTAAAAGGTTTAGCCTGTTTAGTGGCTTACCAATTTTTATTCATCTTTTCAAAGAGACACCTTTTGGTTTCATTTCACCATTGTTTTCCTGTTTTGATTTTTGTTGATTTACACTCCATTAAAAAAAATTACTTTCTTCTATTATGCTTTAGGTTTATTTTGTTCTTCCTCTACATTTTTTAGGTGGACATTTAAAGTTATTGACTTTAAATCTTGCTTCTTTTCCAATATATGTATTTATGCTATTCATTTCCCTCTAAGTACTGCTTTTGCTACATCTCACAAATTTTTATTTTATAAAATGTTATATTTTCATTTAAAGTATTTTAAAATTTCTTTTGAAACTTCTCTTTTGATCCAGTCATTATTTAGAAGTGTGTTGTTTAATCTCCAAATGTTTGGACATTTTCCAGCTACCTTTCTGTTACTGATTTCTAGTTTGAGTCTGTTGTAGTCTGAGAATATGCTTTATATGATTTATATTCTCTTAAAAATTTTAAGGTATATTTTATGGCCCAGTTTATTGTCTATCTTGGTAATGTTTTATGTCTACTTGAGAAGAATGTATATTTGGTTATCTCTTTATGGAGTATTCTATATAATGCCAATTTGATCAAACTGAATAATAGTGCTGTTCAGGTAATATATTTTAGTGATTCTCAGACTGCTTCATCTGTCACTCACAGAGTTATGCTGAAGTTTCCATATAAAATGGTAATTTTGTGTATTTCTCATTTCTATTCTATTAGTTATTGCCTTGTGTATTTTGAAACTCTGTTAAGTACATATGTAATTACAAATAGGTCTTGAATTGGCCTCCTTCCACCATTATGTAACATTCCTCTTGATCCTTGATAGTTTTTCCTGTTTCAAAGTCTGCTTTGCCTAATGTAAATATAGCTATTTCACATTTATTTTAATGTTAGATAGCTATATTCTTTATCATCTCTTTACTTTTAACCAAGATTAAACCCAGAGACATTCTACCTCCAGGCTATATTCCCAGTTCTTTTTTTTGTTTTTTTGTGTTTGAAACAGGGTCTCACTAGATATCTGACACTAGGTTCCTGAGAGTCTTTCTAAGTGCTTGAGGCTGGGCTTGAACCTGAGGTGCTCCTGTCTCAGCCTCCTTAGTACTGGGATTAGAGGCATGCACCTCCATGCCTGGCTCAAATTTTATTTATTTACTTACTGATTGATTATTTTGTGACACTGGGGATTGAATTCAGGGTCATTCTACCTTCAAGCCTACAACTCCAGGCCTTTTTATTTTTTGTTTCAAAACAGGATCTCTCTAGGTTGCTGAGAGTCTCACTTTGTTGCTGAGGCTGTCCTCAACCCTGCGATCCTCCTATGTCACTTTTCCAAGTACTGGGATTACAGGTGTGTGCCACCATCCCCAATTCAAATCCTTATAGTTACAGTGCACTACTTTTAGATGTTTCTTTTTTTAATGTGACAATATCTGATTTTTAACTGTTTTATTTAGACCATTTACATTTAAAGTGATTATTGATGTAAGAGGATTAAAATGTGCAGCTTTGTAACTGTTTTCTTATCATTACATTTATTCTTTGCTTATTTTTACCCTGTTTCTATGTGTTCTCTTGCTTTAAGTGAGAATTTTATATGATTCTCCTTTATCTTCTTTCTTAGTGCATCATTTATACTTCCTTAAAGTGTTCTTAGTGACTACATTAAGCTTAACAATATATTTGTTAAAATAATCTAAATTCACTTTCAAACAATACTATACTACTTCATGTGCTGTATGGGAACCTTAAAACAAAGTATTTCCATTTCCTCTAACCATCCTTTGTAAAACTTTGGTATTATATTTTACTTATCTCTATTTTATAATTACCTAATACATTCTTAATATTATTGCTTGCAAAAACAATTTTCTTGTAGATAAACAAAGAATAATGAAAGAGTCAAGCTTCTGATCTATATAATTTTTCATCTTCCTGAACTTTTAATGTTTTTTTGTAGGGCTGTTCTTCTGGTAACAAATGTTCTTGGTTTTTGTTTGTCTGGGGACTCTTACTTATTTTTGAAGGATAATTTTGCTGGATATAGAGTGTTATGTTGATAGTTTTTTTTCCCCCCAACACTTTAAATATTTCACTTCCTCTTCTTCTTGCTTTCATGGATTCAGAGGAGAAGTCAGATGCGTTCTAATCTTTGGTCCTATATAGTGATATTTTCTCTTTTCTCTCTGGTTTATTTCAGACTATTATGCAATTGAATATGACATTTGGGAAGGTTTTTTCTTTTCTTTTGTTTTTGTACTTATCTTGATGTCTTATGAGCTACTGCAACCTGTGGTTCAGTACCCACCATTAATTTTAGTAACATTTTGGCCATTATTATTGCAAATATTTCTTCTGCCCATTCTCTTCCCAGTGCTCTGGTTATATATATATCTTCCCTTTTATGATTTGCATCTGGAATGTCCTCTCAAAGCTCATATGGTGAAATCATGGTCCCCTGTGCAGAAAGGTTCGAGGTGGGGTGTGACTGGGTTTCCTTACATGTTTTGTTTGTTTGTTTGTGTTTTAGGTTAAGAAGTTACTTTTGACCTATCTGCAAGTTCACTGACTTTTATCCTTGACTATGTTGAGTGTTCTAATGAGTATGTCAAAGGCATTCTTTATTTCTGCCACTGTGTTTATGATTTATAACATATTATTTGTATTTTTAATAGTTTCCACTTCTCTGCTGAAATTACCCATTTGTTGTTGCATGTTATCCACTTTTTTCATTAGAGCCCTTAACATATCAATCACAGTTATTATCATGGTATTTTGAATTGATTCCAGGGGTATTCTACTTATGAGCCCTTTTTATTTTTCATTTTGAAATAGGATCTTGCTAAGTTTATGAGGGTCTCACTATGTTGCTGAGGCGGGCCTCAAACCTGGAATCTTCTATCTCAGTCTCCTGAGTAACTGGGATTATGGGTGTGTGCTACCACTTCTGGCTAGTAATTTTAAATCTTTATCAGTAAATATCTATGTTATATCTGAATATGGTCCTGATGATTGCTTTGTCTTCTCAGACTATTTTTTCTTGGCCTTTGGTATGCCTTTCAGTTTTTGGTTGAAAGTCATCATGTTGTATTAGTACTAGCTTTTACCCAGGGAAGGTTTGTGTTACTCTAGCTATGAGTTAGGCTGTTTTAATATTTGTTTTAGCTGTAAGTATTAGGAAGACCTGGGATGCCAGATTCTTCTCCTGTCATTTTTATTTCTTCGCTTGTCTTTCAAGCTTTCCTAGTGCTACCCCTCAGAGAAAATTTGTCTCATGGCTTTTCAGCTGTGATCTTGTTATGATTCTGGAGGTTAGTTAGTATGATAGTGAGTGTGATGGAGGGAGGAAGTCTGTGTCTCCTGGTGGGCCTCTGTCTCAGGGTGTACACTTGTGGCCTTCACACATGTTTTCCTCCTTCCTCCAGGATATGGCTCTCCTAACTTCCATGGCTACCAAATTCATGGGGTATATTTTCTTGAATATTTGTCCAGTGTTAAGTTGGCTTGTCTTCACTGTGGGTTTTTTGTTTGTTTGTTTGTTTGTTTTTGTTTTTTTCATTTAGGTAAACCACAAGACTAGAAGAACCTGCAGGGGATCTTTTCCTCATTTCCATAGATTTTCAGGGTTGCTCTATATCAACTTATTTCTCTTTGGAGAATAAGATTTTGAGATAGAGAAGAAAGGGAAAGGGGCAGTTCTACTTGCTGTTCTTCTTTGTCAAAGTTATGGGAGATTTTTCTGTGAGCACCTTGTGGAGTTTCTGGATCTCTCTTTTGAGGAACTTGCAATGATCAAGGTAGTTAACAGCCTACAGACATTTATCTATATAACCAGTAAAGTAATTGATTCTACAACTTATGGCCTCCAGCATCTTATGCTCCATGTAAACAAATCTAGTGCTACGTCTTTCTGGATGTTCCCATCTCTCCAGATTTTGAAGTGGAAGCTTACCTAGTGCCATTGGTTATCTGATTGGTTCAAAAAGAGTTGTAGACATTTACCTAGACTAGCTTTTTTCTCAAAATGACAGCAGCTATGGCTTCCAAGCTCCTTATACATCAGATCTAAAATGGAAAGTGCCATGTCTGTTCATTTTAACAGGAAAAGTTAGATGTGCTCCATTTCAAACCTAGAGACCTACACACTTGACCCAAATAGCAGGATGAAAAAATTAAACAACTTTATATGAGATAAGTGTAACAATTTTAAAACCAGTAAATATATAACATGATGATTGTTTTACCTAAAGGAGAGAGGGAAAATTTCAAAGCAAAGGTGATGGAGAGATGCTAGGGGTGAGTCTTGGGAAGGTGCAAATTTCATTATTCTGTACTTAGTTAACATTTTTGAGCATGTACACTCTCAAAAATATAATCAAAGGACATAAAACATCTATTTAAGGAAATAAAGTCTGAATGCAAAGGCCCATTGAAACACATGGAACAAAGCACACATATTTAACAGGTTGTTGAGTTGAAAAAGCAGCTCTTCTCCATCCTTCTCACTTGGCAAATATTCACAAATGAAATGTTTTGATTCATTGAACTATAACCTGCAGCTTAAATTTGTTCCATATGATATTCACTGACTAGAAAGTGTGTCTAGAAAATTGGCAAATGTGTCTTTGCTTGAAACTGTAATGTTGCAATCCTACATCTAAGAGTGTATTTACTTAGTGTATATTTTGATGAAAAAGCCATTATACCAAAAAAATAAAGGAGTTGTGTCCAGAAAATGGTATTTTTTTTTCAAAAGCTATTATGGAAAAACATCATTAACTAACTAATCCCTATGTGAAGTAATTCTGTTGTTAGTTATAGTTTTGATTTCTTTTAAAGTCTGGGACCAGTTAATTACCAACTGTATTTACTCCAGAGCAATGTAAAAGTCGTAGCACATGCTCATTTGTCTCAGCTTTGCCCCTAGCCTCCATCAATGCCCATGTGGCAACTGCCTGTAAGTTCAGTCCACATTATTGTTAAAATTTTTTTTTCATAATAAATACTTCCTTAAACCTAACCACAGTTGTTTCTTGATTCTTTGCTATTTCTTAACACATACTCATGCTTCTGTCTGGATTAATTTTTTCCCTGATGCAGTTCATCCTCTAATAATTTTAGATACAGTCTGTACTTACCTTTAAATACAATATATGAGAGTATAGAATCCTAGGGTCAAAGTATTTTCTTCAGCAATTTCAAGATATGAATCTGTTACCTTATTGTATTCAATATCTAGTGCTACATGAATCCTTGAAGGAGGTTCTAAGGCAAAGATGTGAGAATACATAGTTTATTTGGGAGGTAATCCCTGAAACACTGGTAATACGGCAAGACAGGGAAGGAAAGGAAGTCCCACAAAATGTGAATTATAAATGTGGTCAAGACTGTGGGCAAATGGGACTTACTTCTCCTCAGTAAGTCTGGTAAACAGGGTGGAACCCTTGCTTCAGATTTATCCCATTCTGCAGTCAAGAGAGATAGAGTCTTTGTATTCCAACCTTTTGTCACCCACTGGTTTAGGGTTGCTTCTTGTAAGCCACCAATACTTTTTGTAATCATTGAATTTAATACTATATAGTATAGCAGGGAACTGATAGCAATCACTACAGGAAGTAACCTCTTCTTCTTGGCAGGTGTTACAGGTGTTATAATTGTCTCTTCACTGTCAATGCCTTGAGGTATGTCTATAATTTGCAAAAGTAGTGTGCATGGTGCTGTGTGTATTTTCTTCCTTTTTAATCATCACTTGCAAATTAAGGATGCTTGTCATTCTCCAGTTCTTGGAAATTATCAGTTATATTCTGGAATATTGCTTTTCTAAAATAAACTTCTATTATATACTTGTTTGGACTTCTGTTCCATCCTTATAACATCTAAAGCATATTTAAAATTGAATTGTTTTCTTAATATGAAATATTTTGCATTCTTGATTTATTCTGGATACAAGTAGTTTATTAGTTATTCAAAGTACAGAAGTTCTTAATTTTAATGAAGTCCAGCTTAGCAGCTTTTAGATGGTTTCTCCTTTTAGTATTGAATCTAAAAGAGCCTTTTTCCTACTTGTTCTTCTAGAATTTTCTAAGTTTTAAGTAGTGTTATTTAGGTTATAATTTATTTTGAGTTAATTTTTGTAAAGATTGAAAGGATCAAAATTTATATTTTGTATACATATTAACTTTTGAATCACCGTGTGTTGAAATGTCTGTTTTCAATCCACTACCTTACTTTTCCTTTCTAAAAGCTAACTAATTATATATGTGGGGGCCTATTTCTAATTTCTCTATTTCATGGTTCATCTATCTTGACTCTAATGTCAATTTTTCAAAATTTTTCTGTAGCTTTATAATAAATCTTCAAGTCAGATAATGTAGATCCTCTAACTTTGTTCTTTGTCAGAATTGTTTTAGAAATCCTAGGACCTTTATATTTCCATGGGAATTTTAGAAAAATCTTTCAATTTTTATTAAAAAGCCTTCTGGAAATTTGACTATAATTCCATTGAATCTATACTTCAATTTGAGTTGAACTAACATCTAAACGATGTTAGATGTGAATGGTCTACAGACAAATGTAAGATAATACAAGAGCTATATATTAAAAACTATAAAATACTATGAGAATTTTGCAATGTTCACACATCTAAAGACTGAAGAGTGTTATGTCAAGTTTTCCAAAATGAATTTATAAATTCAATGCAATTTCAATCCCAATCAGAATCCCAGCAGGATTTTTTTAATTGGCAAATTGATTCTAAATTTTATAGAATGCCAGAAAGGTCAAGACTATTTTGAAAATGTTGACTATTGGAGTACAGAATCTGTTAGCAAGACTTACTATTAAGTTATAGTAATTAAAATAGGGTGATAGACATATAGCTTAGTGGAATAGAATAGACAGTCCAGAAATAATCTCACATCTATATGATTAATTGATTTTCAACAAACATGACAAGATAATTCAGTGGGGAAAAGAAAAATTCTTTTGAACAAAGGGTACTGTAACAGCTGAACCTCCATTTGTAACAAAATGATCTTCAACCTTAACTTCATACCATATCTATACATCATGGATCATAGAAATAAAAATTAAGCGTTCAAATTATATAATTCCTTAAAAAATTAGAGTAAATCTTTGTGACTTTGGGGGAAGTGAGGCTTTTGGGATAGAACACAAAAAAGGGTGAATCATAAAATGATCCCAGTACTTGGGAGGCTGAGACAGGAGGATCACAGGTTCATGGTCAGCCTCAGCAACTTAGTGAGCCCCCCTGCAACTTAGTGAGACCCCGTTTCAAACTAAAAAAAAAAAACAAACAAACAAAAAAAGGGGGCTGGAGGTGTAGCTCGGAGGTAGAATGCCCCGTGTTCAATCCCCAGCAGCACCAAAATGAAAGAAAGAAAGAAAGAAGAAAGAAAGAAAGAAAGAAAGAAAGAAATGAAATCAACTGCATCAAAATTAAGAAATACATAATTTTGAAAATGAAAAGATCAGTCATATAGTGAAGGAAATTTGCAAAACATCTATGATAAAGGATTTGTATTCAGAATAAGTAGAGAGCTCTTACAATAAAATAACAAATAATTTTTTTTTTTAGAAAAAAAGAACAAATGATTTAAGGAGATTTTTTGAAGATTCATCATCAAAGAGTGTGTATGACTGGATATGGACATGAAAATATAGTGCACATCTCTACAAAATGTGAATGGAACTCAGAACCAAAATAAAATTTTGTCACACCTCCAGCAGAACAGCTGGAATAGAAAGAGCAACAATCTATGTGGGCACAGATGTGATATGGCTACACCTCTCACACATTGCTGGTGTGGACACAAAGTTATACAACCACTTTGGAAAAACCTCTGGCAGTTTCTAATACAGTTAAACATGCTGGTACCATTCAACCCAGGATTACCATTTCTGAGTATTTATTAAAGAGACATGTAACCAGGTTTGTCAAAAGACTTGTACTCAAATGCTCATCTTCACTTGATTATAATATCTAAATACTGGAAAAAACAAATCTATATGGGTTGGTTAGTAGATAAACATATTATAGTATATCAACTCAGCAGTATAAAAGTATTAATTAATGAAATAATCAATGATATGATAAATACTAAGTGTTACATGAGGTAAAAGAATCCTATACAAAGACTATCTAATGTATAATTCCTTTGAAATAAAATTCCAGAAAGGGTTAAACTATAATGATAACAAGTAACTCAGGGGTTGCCTTTGGCTGGAATGGGGAAAGGGATTGGCAGCAAAGGAGCCAGAGGAAAGTTTTTTGGGGAAAGAAATTGTGCTAAATCTTGATTGTTATTGCTATAGGACTCTATCTATATACACACATGTCAAAATCAGATACTTGTAGGTTTAAAATCTATGATTTTTGTATGTAAAATATACCTCAATAAAAGTGATAATAAAAGTCTCTGAAATAATAGAGAAAATAAAGAGCCACTTTTCTTTTGGAGGACAAAGCTGGAAGTTATGTAAGAGACCAACGAAAATAGTTTTAGTACATCAAAATTAGAAGTCTCTCTATAAGGAGCCTCTCTTAAACATCTTGCTATGTTCTTTGCTGCAAACCAAATTTCTTACTTTTTTTCTTGAGGTTAAAAATTTAATTTCCATTTATTTGCAAAGAATCCTTAGATTTTCAGTTTTGATATTAAAAGGGTAAGCAAATTTCAGTATTTTCCTTTTCCCATTCTTAAGAGGGGATGGTATGGAGAATTTGCAGTCAAACTTAAAAAAATCTTCCCCTATCCCCCAACCCACACACAGGAGCATGCCCCCTGCTGGCTCTGAGACTGTCCTGACCATCAGACTGAGTTCAGACAAGAGCCTCTATAACCAAGGGCTTTGGGAATCTTCCCCTTACTTCCTTGAACAGCTTCTTGGTCTTAAAAGCCACTTAGCTATAAATAATCTGTAACACAAGAAGCATGGAATCAAGGAATTTCTGACCATCTTAGTGTTGAGATGGAAGACCAGAGGCAAAGGCATTCATTCTCAGCCACCCTTGCTAGCTTGCCATGCACATTTCAATGGCTTTATTGCCAACAGAAGTATTTAAAAGTTTCCTTCTGTTTGGAACATCTTTATCCCATAACTTTTATGGCTTTTTCATCTTCCATAACTGTCATCTTCAGCATTTGCAATCCTTCTCAAGAGAAAGGAGAAAATATAGGGTATATATAACATATGATGGCTGAACTCTGATGCCATTACTCATGGGCAAGATGAGAAATCACAGACCATGAGTTGTTCCTCCCCACCTCATTCACAGAGATAAAAACACAGAGATGTCATCCCAACACTTAGGCAAGAGATACATGCTAAGAATGACAGAGAAAAATAAATTGTCTCAGTATATTCCATATTCTTTCCACAATAAAATGGTAGGATTGAGGGAGGCCTTTGGAATCAAATCATCATTTCACCAAATTCACTCTTTTGTGCATTTGTATAAAAAATGGCTCCTGGTGTCTGGGTATTCCAACAGCTGCCAGGACCACAGAGAGAGTTTCTAAACATCTACTTGCATTCAGAATGGGCAGCTTCAGTAATCTGGTTCAAGGGTAGAAATTACTCGAAGGATTTAGGGAACTATCAGGCATTGGAAGCTTTCTGAGAACTAAGTCTACAAAAGAGCTTTGACTTTGTGATTTTGAGCTCACTCCTCACCTTCATTCACTCTGCACAAATGCAAGTTCTATTGCGTTGTCCATGTTGTCATATTTGCACCAGGGCCTCTTCCTTTATATGAGCTTAGGATTCTTATTCCATGTTTCCCCACACAATAACACTGCATAACTGGAGCTCTGGAAATCATGACCTAATTGTGGTCTTTGGTGAAGAGTAAAGCTGTCCCACCAAAATTAATGACCTGGGTTGTAATTTCACAAGAATTTCTGGAGCAATGGTATTAAAATCCCATGAGACACATGTCAGAGCAATCCAATGGTATTTACTATTCAATTTCTTCCCCTCAAGTCACATGTAACTCTTTAAAGGATATTTTTTACAAATACTGAAGATAATTCAAATTTTTCTTGCCTGTATCAGCTGTTATACATTATTCTTGCAAGGCAATATGGGAACTTCAAAATAGTTAAAAGACCATTACAGGAAGGTTTTACATGTGGACTCCTGGTTGTGGCAAAAATCATCTTTCATCCTTAGTGAGACTATTAGAATTGTGCAGGAACCTTAAGGACTGTTAAGATGATTAAGAGCTGTATTTAATAGTTGCTCCAGTAGCATCTTGACAAACATTTTAATTTTATATCTCTCAAGTAAGCCCATAAAACAGCATGATCTAAAAATTCTTAACAAATATATTAATAAAAATTTAAACATGCATAGATCACTTATGCTGTTTTAAGTTAATTATACAGTAATATTGCCTTGTGTACACCTTAATTAGATTAAATATTGATCAGTGCACTTGCATTGATATTTCATTAACACACAATAACTGTCTTGTTATATCTAGATGTAACTTTAAATTAATTTAGAAATCAGGCTTGAAATGAAAAGTTATGGAAAATATATATAAAATAAGCCCCTTTGAACGTAAAAAGGCTGAAAAAAGTCTATGAATTAAAGCAGAGAAGAAAATTTAAACTTCACCTATTTTAGAGATTTAAAGTAATTAGATAGAAGAACAATGATCCATGATAATTTTGTTTCCATTGGGTTTGGGTTGTAATATCAGTCACACTAAGTTCATCTATCACTCTGTGTTAAGGAAGAGGTTATAAAATATTACAATTATTCTCAAGGATTATGGTCTATGTTTATTTAAAAAAGAACCTAGGTTTTAAACAGCATCATAGATTTCTTAGCATGTGATTAAGGCTGTTTATTTTCATGCTGATGAGCTGAGAGCTATTTCAATGGGAAGATGCTGTAATTTTCCCATGATCTGGAAAATAATTCATGGCACTTTTATGTTGTCATTAACTGTCACATCTCTTGAGTTAAATATGAGCCCTGTCATCTGGAAGTCAGAAAGCGGCTCCTAAATTTCTCAATTTCATTAGCAATTGATTCAAATCATTTCCCGAAAATAGTCTGAATTGACATGTGAATTGTAGTGGTTCCTCAGCTTGGTGATTAATTAATCAAGCCATCAGGTCCACATTAAACTATTTATCAATCTTACGATTTCCTGCTTTTCAGAAAAAATTAAAAAGCACTCTAATGATATTTTATGAGTTTTGAGAAAAATTAAAATGGGGCCAGAAAAAGTAATCTGTCCTTCCTAATTTAGAAGCTCCACAGCATCGATTTCTGTAAGTCAAGACACACACAAAAAGAGGGGGCTGAGTCTGTCCCTCAGGGAAGACACTACAGTGATTTTGCAGACCTCACTTTCTCCATCTGTGAAAGAAAGAAATGAAACAAAAATTTGAACTAAATGATCCTTCACCTTTACAATTTTGTTAGTTCATGAATAAAAAAAGAAATATAATGTTGTTACTTTTATTTTCATTAGTTTGCTGTATACCCATAGGCTTTACATTAAAAAACAAACTTATGCTGGGCATGATGGTGCACGCCTTTAATCCCAGTACTTGGGAGGTTGAAGTTGGAGGATCATATTTAAGTTCAGTCTCAGCAACTTAGTAAGACCCTTTTCCAAAGTAAAAACTAAAGCCTTGGGTGTATAAATAGAACCAGTGATGTAGAAATAGAGCCAGGGGTATAGCTCACGGGTATAATGCCCTTGAGTTCAATTCTCAGTACCTCCCCCCACACACACAATTTATTGATAGAGTCTCAAAGACTCCAAATTAAAATTCTAATCGGCTTCCTGGAGCCACATTGTCCACTGTTCTACAATTTGTGTTTGAAATAGTATTTTCCATTAAAATCCACATTCTGTCTGGGGCTTTTCTACTGAGCTATTATAACAAGGACCCACAGTTGATTGTTTTAGCCCAGAATGACAGTATCAACCGTTCCAAGATTGGGCCACACCAAAAGTCATTTGTTAGCTGAGAAAACTGCAGGCAAAACATCAAGTTGTTTGCTTATTTAATTTCACTCAGACTTTGCCAAGTTCAATTAATAGCCAGTTCTTTTCTAAATAAATGACTAGCCAATCAAATTCAGTCCCTTTTCTTTCATATCTGCTATGTGGATGACCACAATGCCTCATTCAACCAAATCCCTGTTATTTACAGGAAACTGAGTTTTTCTTTTAAAGCTAACTGCATTTTAAGTGCTGGGCTTCCTCTGATGTTGTAGAGCAGAGTGCACTGCCAAGAGATGGCCCCACACATGCGGTTAGAATAGACACCAGAAGGAAGTGGTAAATTCTGCCCTTTTGTTCCCTGCCTGCAGTGCCTGGAGAAGGATCAGAGGTTCTGGCATCAAAAATGACAGAGGCAGCTTCATGACTTCATGCCTGCAGCCAGCCCCCTCTCACAAAGCTCAGGGGGATGAATAGAAATGAAATGCCACATTTCTTCTCATCTCAGAGAGAGTTGTGGCTGGTTCTCTCTGCACAGCACGTGCTGAAGAAAAGGGGCCTTGCTCAGACTGAGAGAGGACCACAGAGGAATCACCCTGAGAGCAATCTCCTGTTAAGCCTGTGTACAGCTGCCCTCCTCTTGGACAGCAGCAAGAACCTCTCTTACGATGAGGAAACAGACTCTGGCATTTGATTTGAGGTCTCACCTGGTACCTCTGAAGCTCTGAGCATCTCCCACGTCTTCCTCTGCTCTGCATGTTATACATGAAGAGAGTAAGACCTAGGGAAAAGAAGCAACTTACCCTAGAACAAAACTATGGTTTGCATTCTCATTATTTTTAAATTTTTATTTTTAATCAACAAATAATGATCACATGTATTTGTGAGGTATGGTGTGATGTTTTAATGTAGGTATACATTATGGAATGATTAAATCAATGAATTAGCACATGACATTTTTTAAAGTTAATTTTTTTAATCTTTATAGCCATGGACTTTGGGAGAATAGGGTAGAAATGGGAAAGCAGAAAAGGTGTTAGATACATAAACCCACAAAGGACCTCACATTTAGACTTTAAAGGAAAATTTTCACATAATTGCTGAGATGTAGAGTTGGGGAAGAAGATAAAGTTCATCACATTGACTTTTGTTCCATTGTGGGAAAATACTGTCCATGATCCCTGCTTTATCAATTCTGTGATTACCTTATGCATAGCCCAATAATATCACATTTTAAAACATACGAAGCTAAATTTATTTGGTATAAGGTTTAAAAACATAACAGGACTCTCATAACCCTGTTTCAATATTTCTTTTCTTCTGTTTCCCATATACCAGGAGCCTCAAGATAATGGAGACACCCAGGCCTCTCTCGACCCCTCTGAGGCCTTGCACATTTGTACTATGCATCATTTTAATCTCTACAATGTCAGAGTCCCACCTTGTAGGAAGACAAAGCCTTGTAGTAAAAGGAGAATAACCTATGGGAAAGACACATTACAAGTACCTGATGAACGACCTGAGCCCCCTAACAGCCTTGGTACATTGCCAAAGGACACCTCCAATTATATTACTAAAGAGAAAGAAAAATTCCCCTCCTTAGATCATATCCTAGTTCTGCTATTTTATTATAAAGCACTTATAATGCATTGCTATCCCAAACCCTTTCTGGAATATGCCATGCTTCCGAACTCCTGGGCTAACACCGTGAGGATGGAAAGGAATTACATTTGCAAATGTCAGCCTACCTCATCCATCTCCCCTCATTCAAACAATACGCATTCGAGGTTCAGCAATCGGAGTTATATATTTTTCCTTAATGTTGTTGTAAGGTAATGGTTCTCTTATCTGAAATTCATCAGCCTGCTATAAATTTAAACTCCATTACTGCCAATAGAGAAAAGCTAAGCACCAAACCACTTTCAATAAATTTGCACTTATGCAATTGAACTGATACGGCCTCAGAGGAAAAGGTGAAACTCGTCTTGAGATATTTAAGTTAGTCTGAGTCACTGCTTCGTCTGGTGTTAAATTGGATCCATCGAGAAATGTAGGGCAGCACTCATCAGCCCTGAGTTATAAGAAGAGATTTCAGCCTGAAAAAAAAATCTGTCTCCAGCATTCATTATTAGACGGCATAATTTTAAGAAACCACTGGCTCGCTCTGTTATTTGGCACAACTAAATGCTACAAATGGAAACCCTGATGGATGAATATTTTTATGAACAACATTAATCAGGATCAGGCCAGCCCAGGCCCTAGGGATTTGTCATGTCCAGTCATGAAGCTGTAAGTGAGGATGTCTATATACTCAGAGCAGAGGGTAATTATTAACATTTGCATGGGGCCTTACCACATATGGAAAATGCTGTTCTTAGTGCACATGCACCCTGGGCACAATTGTTTACCATCTTCTATATCTGATGAAGAAATTGAGGTTCAGGTATTTGAAATGACCCTCCTTTCTGGGTGTATGGCAGGTATGCTATCAGGTCTTCTTGGCTTTGTGGATTTTGGTAGCAGAAGATCAAGAGCACACCTAATTCAGAAGCCTCAAAAGGCCTGCTAGGATCTTTTGGTCAAGAAGAACTCTTCATCAGGAGCTGAAAGAAGAAAAGGAGCTACCCACAGAGTAACTGCTGTAGCTTCCTTGGAGAGGCGACCTCTAAAGGCTGCCTATTTGAAGCAATTCAGCTTTGGTGAAGAAGGGGGTGGGTGTATGCTGGCCAATTAGACTTGACAATATAGCAAGCAGAGGACAGGGTGATCAACAAGAACACCCAGCCTATTAAGAAGCAGGTTTGGGAATTTAGAAATTTAAGATAAGTTCTATTTATGGTTGGAAAAATTCTCACATCTCTCCCAGGACTCAAGCATGGGATGTTTAACTCCCAGGACATAATGAGCGTGCTACAAATTGTAGTGTGTCAGGGCTTAGCTGTCAGACACACACACAAGCACACACCCAACCACAGAAGCCAAATGCAAGCCTTCCTCCCACCCCCGGCCTCAGTGCCCATTCTGAGGCCAGAACTAGCATCACATACCAGTCGCAAGAACTGAAGAGCATTTGCACTTAATTGGATGATATACATTATTCATGAGTCTTGAGTCTGTGATGATTTTGGCATTCATTAGGGGGGAAAATGGGGCATTAGTTTTCTTGGTACAAAACATTCCATATTAAACTTCATTTGCAATCCACTTTTCAATGTGAGAAATTAGAAATGCTTTTAAGCAAAGTTAGGAACCATGAAATAGCTGGGAAACAAGGAGCAACAACTTTAAAGAAGAAGAAAGGAGTAAAAGGTGAGAGTTTTCTTTTCTTTTTTTTTTACAAACTCTGAATATAGGAGAGAGTCAACCTAAAATTCAAGCAGGTTAAAAATAATAATGATAAAGATGATAAGCATTTATATGGGTATACATATACTTATGTTCATGCATACTATACTATGTGAATATATCACGTACGAAGGTATAGTATACATTTTATAAATAAATATACATGGCTCCTCAAAATTTATTTCAAAGCAGAGTTGTGGAATTTTTCATTTTATCTCTATTTTAAAAATTCATCATCTTCTGAAAGATAAATGAAGTCTAATTGAGGACTCTATAGTACTCATCTTCATTTTATTTAGAGTGGACTTCAGACCTACCAGAATCTTTTGTAGACTTGAATTCTGTCTCATTCCCCTTCTCCAAGTGTATCTGAAATCCCAGGGTTGAGATGATCTAAATCAATCTCTTTATTTTGGAAGTGAAGAAACTGAGGCATGTGAGGGATCTGGGTCCCTGGTGTGTCAGTGAATGAGGAGAAAATGGGGTAACATTCATGCACCACCTTGCCTACAGGGCCACAGCACCCTGGGAAAACCATGTAGCTGGAGCTTTGGAGTAAAAAAATAATCTGGGTCCAAACAGTATAGAATCACAGCAAGTTTTTTCATCTCATCAAACCTCAGGTCTTCAATTTAAATACGAAAGTAATTTCTCCACTTTTTATTTCTTCAATTATAAATTAAGATAAATTGTTTATGTTTTTTATGGAGTTTAGAGGCGGTAACTATAGGTTATCTTAACATGGTGCCTGAAATACACTAGGCATCCATAAACATCTGCTGTGATTTTTTTTTATTTATTAAAAAGTCCAAACATGCACTCTGCTTGCATATTCTTGCTATTGCTTTTTAGTTGTTATGCACTGGGGGCAACCGGCTAACTCTTCCATTAGACGCTGCATTCTTTAGATCAGAGTCAACTTTTAGTCCTGCTTCATATTTCCCAGCACGTGGGCCTATTCAACTAGTAGCTGCTCAATAATGATACAAATCATGTACTACACAGTGGTGTCATGCAGTCTTTTCACATGTCTCTATTGACAATGAGGTACCTGTCACCAGAAACCAGTGCTAATTCTGTGCTTTCATGTTGTAGAAAAAAATCCTGTTTATAAGATTATTAATAAGCAGAGTTCCACTTCCTTTCAATTCATGCTCATAGGGACCCAGGTAGGTACCACCATTCCCATGTAATAGAGGAGGAGATAGAGTTTGGGGGGAAATGGAATGATGGGCATGAAGTTCAGTCAACAAAGGGTCTAGGCTGGTACGTTACCTCAGGACGCCCATCCTACATCTTGCAGGCACTCCATGCATTCCCTTCCCCTCAGTGTCCATTGTTATGGTGCTTTCAGAGGCTAGGATGAACATTTGAGAAGGCCCCAAAGCAAGAATAAAGTTATTGCCTGTCACCAAGGGAGTGAAGCTTAGCACAGAAGGTTCTTTATAGGAGTGAATGAAATTTCCTTGAAGTTTTCCATTAAAACTCACACCCAAAGCCAGGCGTGGTGGCGCACGCTTGTAATCCTAGCATTTGGGAGGCTGAGACCGGGGGATCCAGGTTCTTGGCCAGCCTCAGCTACGTAGTGAGGCCCTCCGCAACTTAGTGAGACCCTGTTTCAAAATAAAGAATAAAAAATAGGGCTGGGGGTATAGCTCGGAGGTAGAATTCCCTGAGTTCAATCCCCAGTACGGAAAAAAAAAAAAAAAAAACAAACCAAAAACTCACATCCATTTACGCTAAACTTTAAGGTACATACTTACTTTAATGCATATTTACTCCTTAAGTCTTAGCAAAAATAATCATTCCCTGAGAATGTAACATGTTTATCCTACAGTCCAGTATTCCCATGGCCCACAGCTGTGTTGCTCAGATTAGGAAGAATGGTCGGAGGGGCTCTCTTTCCCTTTGGTAATCCTTGAATCTCAGGCCAAGCCTGAGTGGGCACTGATCTCCCAGTCTATTATCCTCAGGGGGCAGCTAATGGGCCCCGATGAGAGTGTGGACAGATGACAACCTGAATGACCCATCCGTTGATTTTTCTTAAGAAACCATCTAGAATACTTGCTTTCCAACAAGAGCCCTAAGAGCTGCTGAACTCATTTCTCTTCTGTCTATGTGTATTAATATCTGTTTCGGTAATGAGATACAGAAGAGAAAAAGAGGAAGAGAACTGATGTGGAGTCAGATTGGGGCTGATGAGTTATGGAGCCTGCCTTCTCATCAGCGATGTAAAACAGCCCAGGCTCTATTTACTGCTGCTGTCAGCAGGATCGATAAATAACATTTTCAGTGACATGAAGAGGGAAAGCGTGAGCTCAATGAAATGAAGGGGAGCCAGAGGTAGAAGGAGACAATGCTTCTTTTCTCTTCTGGCCCTAGAAAGAGTAACCAGTTTGGCCAGCAGGGGGTGAGGGCATGAATATGATTTGGCTTTTCAGGGAGAAAGAGGACACATTCCCCAAAGCAACAGAGGGGTCTTCTGTTGAAAGAAAAGACAAAGAAAGGCATAGTCCTTTTGTCATTATAACTTCCCTCTTCCAGAGAGGAACATCCCTGTATGAATCTGCAAGCTGTTCCCTGGCCCAAGTAGGCAATGTCCCCATCTTCTTGGTCACTTTGGTAGGAAGTATTTGCTTATATTGCTTTAGGAGGTATCCAGGGCTAAGCTGGAACTCAAAGGTGGCATGCTTGTTTGCTAGATGGCTGAGAGTCCCCTCCATGGTGCATGGAGGTTGGAACATGTGATACAAGTCAGCAGACCATTAAGAAAGGCCTCCACAGTCACAGGGGTCGGAAGGATCGTGGGGGTGGGATAGTGACTTAGAGTGCAGCAGAATCCCAGCTCCTGCCACAAGACTTTGTTGTCAAGAGGTAATACAATCACCGAATTACCACTTTAACAGAATCTCTGAAGTCATCTTGGACAACCTCCCACAAAACATAAAAATCATCTATTTAGCACATTGGGAGGAGGCTGGCCCAGCCTTCAGGCACAGTGAGATCACTACTTCTAAAAAACAGTTCTTCGTTAGAGACCCCTCCATGGTACATGGGTGTTGAAACATGTGATACAAGTTAGCAGACCAGCTAGCAGCAGTCTGTCTACCTTGTATGCCCTATGAGATGGGCATTCAGCTGGCCAGGCTGGGAAATCCAAAGCACTGAAGGTGGCCCATTCTGTCTTAGCTCTGTGAAACAAGTCTTGGCCAAAAGTACAGCAAAGAAACTCAGTTTTAGATTTGGTGAACAAAACAATGTTGAGGGCCTTATTTGCATTCATTCTCCTTTTTCTTTGACAGTTTACTAGCACATTCATTTGGATTAAAAACTGTGGGTGGTTGAGAGTGACTTATAATTCTTGTATATCTCAGAGTCTTTGTGGCATTCGGAAGTTTGGGCAAAAACCAAGTGTAATAGTTGCAGAAGCATCTGTGGAAAAGAAGGAAGGAGAAGCAAGAAAAGAATTTAGGGCAGGCTTAGAGAATGATGGTGGGCAGAAAGAGAGCAAGATGGATAGAGAGACAGCAGGAAAGAAATGAGGGAAACAAGAAATGGAGGAGAGGGAAGGAAGAAGGGAGCTGGCAGAAAGGGAAGGGGAGAAAGGAGGAAGAGACCATTCAGCAAATCTCTGCTCTCATCAGTGCTGCTTCAAATTTATAAACACTGTTAATTGGGTGGAAAACAACATCACGAAAAGGAGCTCTTCTTTAGACACTGTGTTGAAAAGTGCCAGGACATAGAATCAGGAGAATGTCATATATATATATATATATATATATATATATATATATATATATATATATGAATATAAATATATATGAAAGGAAGAGGATTCAGAGGTAGAAAAATATATATGAATATATATATATATTTGTGTATATGCATATATATATATTCATTCCAGATTATGATTCCAACTATCTTTTGGGGCAATTCAATGAAATTCCTCTGATTCTCCTGTCAGAATTAAAATCCTTTTCTCTGCTAATAATATTTGGTGCTTACTAGATATTGTGTCTTATTCAAAGTACTTTGCCAGTATTAATGTATCCAACCTACATGCCAGGCCTATGAAATCAGAGACATTGCAATCCCTACTCTACCAGAAAGCACAGGGGCTGAGTAACCATCTAGGGCCACATGACCAGAAGTACAGGAATAAGGATTGGATCTCAGGTAGTCTGGCTCCAGAGTCTGGGCATTTGGCCATATGATTCTGCCTCTTATTCACTTTGTACTCATTCATTCATTCATTCATTCATTCATTCAAAAGGTACTTGTTGAACATCTGCTTGATGCCAGAAACTTCTCCCAGTACCACTACGTGGTATAAAGGATACAGGTAAGAACAGGGACATTGTCAGATTTGTGGGTTTTTTTAATATGCTTTTACTGGTGTATTATAGTCTCACATCATAACTACAGTAGACAGCGTATCAGTCTCATATTATCTGATTTGAAGAAAAACCATTCTGAGAGGATCGTTCCCTTCTCAAAATCCCACCTGAGTGCTGCACAGGGTTTGTTGTTTCTAAAAAGTAGAGTTATCTTTTGATACTAAAATCAAGTCAGACTTCTCATCATTTATCGGTTCTTCCTTCATCTTCTTTTGTAGAATCTGCTCTAGTTAGGTTGACCTTGAGTTTCAGCATCAGACTAATAAACACGCACAAGTTGATGATGTGGTTTTGTTTATAATGAAAATCAGTTCTGGAAACCACAGAGGTGGCTGTTTCTGCAGAGGGTTTTGAGAAGAATTGGGGATCCCACTGTCTCCTCAAAAGATTCTAATTTCCAATATGACAAGAATTAATTTTCATAAGACTATTGGGTCAACACATGACTTCTATTAGTTTATAAATGTATACACAGGATAGGCTACTCATTACTACCATTATTCTTGGAGAATAATTTTAGGGAGGATTTCATCATATTACCTAGTGGCCATCCATGACCTGGACTAGGGCCAGGGTAGCAGAGGTTCTGTCTGTACCCGTATCCCTGATGGATGGCTCCAGCCACATAGAGACCACTGCCCTTTTTGGTCACTAGACTGTGACAGATATGTGTACACAGCTCTAACCAGAATCATCACAGACACATCTGATTTGATAGTCATTGACCAGTTCATTTCAGTCCTTATGATAGTTGCCTGGGGTACACATACCCAATCTCTCCAGAATTATTTTATGGCCCCAATCACATATGGAGAACACTTTTTTTGAAATCATACCTTAAGGGTAGAATATGAGAGTGAGTACCTAGATCAGTGGATGACACAAATAACTGAAAATACAGGAGGAGAAAAAAAGAGAGGGGTAGAACGGAAGAGAAAATAACAGACAGCAAAATAATAGAGAAGAAAGTACAATTCAAAAGAAAAACTCCTTCCTACAAAGCTCATGAATGGAGATTTTGTTGGGGTAGAAATGGACTGAATCAGCAAGCTTGGCTGTGGACCTAGCAGAGACATGATATTACTGAGCTGCTATCGAAACAAGCTAGCATACTGTCCTAGAATGATGCTGTAGCAAAAATCTTTCCTAACAAAACCAAAAACATTGCCAGGCATCACCTTAGTCCATTTTCTGTTCCTCTAATGGGATACCTGAAACTGGGTAATTTATAAAACAAAGAAGTTTTTTGGCTCACAGTTCTGGCTAAGAAGTCTAAGAGCATGGCACTGCTGGCATCTGCTCAGCTTCTGGTGAGAGCCTTGGGCTATTTCAAAGCATAGCAGAAAGCAAAACCACAAGTGGGTATGTACAAAAGGAGCAAAACATGAGGGTGGACTGGTTTATAACAGCCAGTTCGTGGGAGAAAGCGTCAACCCCTGGCAACAATCTAATCACCTCCTAAGGCCCCCTCTCTCAACACCAGCACAGTAGCAATCAAATTTCAGCAAAAGTTTCAGAAGGACAACCCATTTTCAAGCCATAGCAAACATGACAAAAGAAAGTCATTTTTAAGCTCTAAAACAAAAAGACATATTTTGGTACCAAGGATTGAACCCAGGGGCACTCCACCTCTGAGCTACACCCCCAGACTTTTCTATTTTTTTTAAAAATTTTGAAACAGGGTCTCACTAAGTTGCTGAGACTGGCTTCCAAATCATGATCTTCCTGTCTCAGACTCTCAAGTACTGAGATTACAGGTGTGCGCCACCGTGTCCAGCATGAATAAGATTTTGACTTTTCTTCTGTTGAGGTACTGCTTCATGAGTACATTAGAGCATCTGGCAGTTCCTCTGGAATGGTGGTGGAGGTGGGGCTTAAGGAGGGTGGGATAAAGTGTCCTAATGTTCCCGACTCGTCATTGTAAACACTCCTGGAACAAAAAAATACTCTTCTTTTAAGGTCTGAGTTAGCAAGATCCAATGCACTTTTTATACTCATCAGATGTGAACAGGAGGACTGTCAACACACACTCTCTCTTACCACTTGCACCACTTGATGAATGTCAGGCCCCCAGCCTGTTAACTGCTGATTTGGCCATCATTAGTTTCTGCTTCAGTTGACTGCCCCATTTATCTTGGCTTAATACACCACCATGCCAACATATGATGGTACATAGGTATTCTTCTATTATGCTCAAGTAGACAATTGAAGCATGTTTCAATTTAAAGTGACATACAAATCTAACTTTCCCCATCCTTTAATTTGACTCAGTGGTAACACTGTATGAGAATAACAGACAATGCACAGTCGATTAGCAATTTTATGGTGAATCACTGTTAGAGCCTGTCATCTCAGTATTTATTTAAGGGAGTCTCATATGGTCTAGTTGAACATTGCTGTATGTTGGTATTTTGCTTTCTGACATCCTGTGTAGCAAGCACATCTAGCCAAGCATACAAAATGAGCATGCATCCTTTCATGAAAACATTTATAAATATGTGATGTTAATACTAAAAAAATTAAACAAGGATGGCACAATTGATTCTGTTCCAATAGACAGAGTGATCACATTTTTTAATCTTTTGAAAGCAAACAGTCTGAAGACATGGCTTTAAGAGCTAGGAACGGTGCATCAGCTTTTGTGTTTCCGATGCTCTTTCTGGGAGAAAGAAATGGGTGAGGCTTGTTGGCTACCAAACTGTGTCTGGGGGGCCAGGGACTTTCATAGAATTTTATGTGTCAATGAAATAGTAATAGTGGCATCTTTTTTGCTAATTTTGTGCTTGAGTATATTACTGAAAGGACCCTGAAGAAAATCGAAATCTGTCAAAAGCACTTCTAATTCCACTATAATAATACTTAAATAGATTTGAAAAATAATGATATTATATATGTATATGTACATATACACACATGTTCATGCATATATACATTCCTGTGTAAATACAGCATATATATATATATATACACATCTCACACACACACATATATAGTCTACCTATCATCTGTCCAGGTTCATCTATAGGTACTAATGATTCTAGATAGATAGATATGAAGGACAGCAAGATCTCATCTTCTATATTCTCAACCTTACTTTTGAACCACTCTTTTTGATTCATTTTATACTTGCCATTAAATAGTCTTAGATAACAATCTTGTTTATATTCCCATAAACTTTTCAGTTGTCTGTGTTTGTTTAGGAATGATGCTTTATTCCTGTGTATTAGGGTCATTTTTATTCAAAGTGACTGAGACTTATTGGTTACATCAGATAATGACTTTCTTTGCTGTCTATCATTGGCTTGTTTTTCTTTTTTTCCAAATTATATCACTTGCCTTTATTTTTTATTTTTAATTTAAAAAATTATTGGTGCATTGTAATCATACATCTTTGTTAGGTACAAACTGGTAAAGGCATACATGTACACATCTCTCATTTAACCCTTCCCCAATTCCTGCCCCACTCCCTTCGCCTCCCTCCTTTGTTTAACAGTTTGCAGTGGGTGGTTGGATATGTGGCTTTAGGCACTTCTGAATCCAGATACTCAATGTTGTTGTTGCAGTTCTGGCTATCCTGCCAATCTTGGGATTCTCCTTCCTCTGTACGGTCTTGTCATTCTCAGATGAGCTCTTCCTAGGTGGTAGAAAAGATGGCTGCTGGCATCCCCAGTCTTTATCCTAATGGTTTGTGATCTAAAAGGAAGAGAAACATTCGTTCTTTCAATGTTCATATGTGATTTTTTTTAACTTGTGTTTCTTTTTATATTATGCTTTTATTAGTGCAGTATAGTCTCACATCATAATGTAAATCATTGACAGTTATTTTCTGACTGGCCCTACTTGAGTCACACATCCAACACTCATTTCTAATCACTGAACATGTTTATACTTTAGGTCTATCATGGTGACTTGAACTTAGGTCCAAGGGATTAAATAATGTTCCATGATTAACAGCCCATCAGAACCACATGGAATGGTGTGTGTGTGTGTGTGTGTGTGTGTGTGTGTGTGTGTGTGTGTGTAGCAGAGAAGCTCCCAGATGCAGAAACCAATTCTTCAACTTGCATTAGCATCATCTAAATCTCAGCTGAGTTGTCTACTCAATATCCATTCTGCTCTTCTTCCTTAGTATTATAATCCTAGTTTTAGTAGGGGTAGCAATATGAAATTATTTTAAAAAGCCCTAGTATTCCTTGCAAATAGGTATGGTTACTGACTTATAAGTGGGAATTGTTAAGGATACAGTAGAGTGATCCTTTTAAAGGTGGTTGTATGAATCTCTTTTATGTTATTTATTTAGCTCACAGTACTTGGTGCTCAAGGGGCCTGCATTTGGTGATGGGCTTCTTGCTGTCAGCATCCTGAGGCAGTGCAAGACACCACATGTCTAGAGACAAGAGGCCCACATGTTTGTATCTTCTGGTCTCTTCCCTTCTTCTTACAAAGTCACCAGGATTCAGTCATGGAGGCCCCATCATGATGACCTTATCTAATCCTAATTACCTCCCAAAGGCCCTTCCTGTAAATATCATATTTAGATGAAGTTTCTACCCTCTTAATCTAATGGGGATTAGATTTCAACACATGAACTCTTGGGGGACACACTCAAATCATATTCAAACAGGGACTGAAGCAGCTAGGAGGGAGCCATACTCTTTTTGCCTTTTTTCCTTTTTCTGTCTGTAATCAGGATACGACATCTTCAACCTCAGCAGCTATCTTGGGTTCATGACCTAAAGACAAAGAAAATTGCTGGAACTGGCTCTGACATCTTTGAACTGCTAAAACAATGCCAGCCACCTCTTGCTTCTCAACTTCTTGTTAGGTGAGAAAACAATGCAATATGTAATTATGTACGATTTTTTAAGGATTCAAAAAAGCAATCCATATAAAGCACTCCTTGTGAAATCCACAATACTGAATCTAAGACACTTTGATGTTGTTGTTTTGTTCATACTAGAAGGTGTCAATTGAAGGTTTTCTTCTAGCTATTCACAACTCTGCCACCTGCTTGACAATAAACATAAACTGCAATTGATTTATAAGATGTATCCAATTTCTAAAATGTTAGGATGGGAAAATAGTTCATCTTAGAACCAATGAAACTGGTAATAAAATAGTGAACATTCATAGAACAATTCTTATTAATAAATATAATGGTGCTGAAGGCACTGCCAGCAACATTGCTCCGCATGTTGTGTTCTTTCCTTCTATTCTTATTCTTCTTGAAAGAAGAAACATTTAACTGGCAATAAGTTCCAGGTGGTTGCCACAATGAACAGCACCATGATGAAAACCCAAACATGAATGAATTCTGGAAGCATGATGAGTTTCATAGTAAACTGTCTTTTGTGGGGGTCTTGATGAGGCTGGCCTCTAATTCTGGTTGGCTCTTCAGAGTAGGCCTGATTAAGGAGCTGGAATTAGTAATACTAGTACAGATCAGTTCATTGAAATATTCAGAGTCTCCTATCAATGTCACCCTCCACCCAAGCCTGGTGGGGAGGCAGCGTTTCCATGACGATGCAGTACATTTAGTCAGCAGCACCTCCCGAGTAAACAGTAATCTTTCAGAAAAACAAGAAGGTCATTACAGCAACTTGTCAAATCAATGCAGAGGGTGTCGGGGCCGATTAAGGCATCTTCTCTTGCAGCTGACACAGTGTCAATAGTACTGGGCCACCACTGCTCAGGCAGATGATTGAAGTGAAGTGCCCATCAGTCAGGGCGTTGAGGTGGACTAACGATTCCCCGCGCTGCCTATTAGAGCTACATGACAACTCAATCCTGCTTGCTGGCAAAGAGAGAGAGGAAGAGAGAGAGAGAAGGGGGAAAAATAGTGACCTTGTTGCTTTGTTTGAAGCTGAATTAAATTGACAAGAGCAGCTAATCTTTACCTAGGGCGATTAACAGAATTAAGGACCACAACAAAGGCACCCAAGGTTTTAACATCATGCAAGAGCCCAGGGATGTTTATGATTTAGGAAGCTCTCCTTGGGCATTCAGGTATGATCCAGATAGATATTCTGGGCCAACCCTTCTCCAAATGAAGCATAGGTAATCCCATTAACACCCTGCCAAAGCAACACGTAAGGATGCAAGGCACTGGCTGAATCTGCTTTTTCCCACATCAGCCTGGAAGTCTACTCTTCCCAGTGGCAAAGGTTGATTATTTTAGACTTATGAATCTGGGCTGGGAAAGTCACAAATACACGGGGTTTTTATTATATTTCCCTGGAGAAATATTTTTCTTTATTTTAAATCTTCTAAACCCATGATTTCAGAGCAATTTTTTTTTTTCTCTAAACCTTCTAGTGGTTCAGTGAAAAAAGAAGTGCCTCATGGCAGAGAAGGAAATGAGCAGTTTGAGAAATTCTTGGAAAGAAATTGTGTTTTTTTTCTACTTTACTGAAATTTTCTATTCTGATGTCATTAAAGGCATGGGAACTAGCTTTTTATTTTTTCTATTAGAAAAAAATTTGAACAATGATATTAAGAATAGAAACTTTATTTTTATATAAAAAAATCACATTTAACATTTCCTAGGAGCATTTCAATGATCCAGAGGAGGGATCATCAAATCTTTTATATAAAAGTCCAGATCATAAATATTTTAGGTCTTGTGGACCTTATTATCTTTGTTATAACTACTCAGTTCTACCATTGTAGCCTAAAAAAAGACATGGATAATACATAAATTATTGGGAGTGGTTATGTTCCAAGAAAATTTTTATTTAGAAAAACAGCCAGTGGATTGGATTTGAGCTGTTGCCTGTAGTTTGCAGATCCCTGACCAAAAAGAATATAACAATTCAATTCAACCAACTAGCCGGTCATGGGGTACTTTCTATTTATCAGGCACCAGGCTAGCTGTGAGGGGAAAAAGGTGGAAATGACATGATCCCTACATTTGAAGAATGTGAGGTGTAATGGAGAAGACAGTCATGTGAGTTCATGACTTCAACACAGTAATTAGGTATTATTGTTAAAAGAACACAATGAAAGTAATACCATCTTCCTAGGTCAGAGAACGTGACTTTGGGACTACACATTTCAAGAGTATCTAGGTAAGTAAAGTAGGTAAGGGCATTACAGATTACAGAATCATTGTGGCCAGAGTTGTTTTGTGTGTATGTGTGTGTGTGTGTGTGTGTGTGTGTGAGAGAGAGAGAGAGAGAGAGAGAGAGAGAGAGAGAGAGAGAGAGAGAGAGAGAGAAACAGACAAGATAAAAATGACAGGGCAAGTAGTAGGGAAAAAAGACTTTGGGGAACAAAGTGGTTAAAGAAAAGACTAGAAAGATACTTTGGGGCCAGTTGAAGAGACTTGTATGGCAAGGTAAAGAATTCAGATTTATTGGTCTCTTCTGGCAATAAAGAGTAATTAAATAGGGGACTCTGAGCAGGGAAATAAGCTGGCTGTGTAGAGACAAAGAAAGAATAGGCAGGGCTATTCCATTAGTTCCAGGCAAATAAAATCCTGGGTTAAAGTTGGTCAGGGAATAGAGAGAAGGACAAAGATATAAGAAATGTTTTATAAATAGAATCTGTCAAGTGCCTTCTCTTAGGGATAGGGAAAATATGACTGGAGGGTTGCCATGGCATCTGTTCCAAGAAATCTGGTCTTGGGGGAATGTAGAACCTTGAGAAGAATTTGCATAGTGCTAACCAAGGCAACATAGCCAAGGGAGAAATGTCTTCTTAGAGAATAGCCAGGAATATCACCATGGAAACAGTCTCTAGAGCCAAGGATGGAAGGTGATCCAGAGGTAAAAGTTAGGCCACGGATCACTGAGGTGAGAAACTCATGATATTTGGTAGAGGTCAGAATGCAGAGTTGAAAATATGTTTAGAACCAACTATTCAGAACTGAAACAAGAAAGGGATAAATGGTGAGTCACTCTGATTTGGTGGTGGCTCACTCTGATTTGGATATTTGGTAATATACAGTATAGGCTTATGTAAACTCAGAAATCATCAATAACACCAGGAATTACTCGAATGATTCTAGCTAGGTAATTCAAAAAGTATGATGTTAACAGAGGTAGCAAGGATAAGAGATGAAGGAGGCAGATCAATATTAAATACACTCTTCTGTGTGATGAATTGGAAGCACCTATATGCTTACAGGTGGTTTGTTGAATGTCGTTATTTAGATTTCAGAACTGTAGGTATAATTTTGAGACTGGTCAATATGTAGCTGGAGTTGAAGCCAAGAGCATGGATGACACACCCAAAAAGAATGTCTGAGAACAGTGAGAAAGAATCTTATGAAGAACACTTTGGGAGAGTATGATAGAAACAGCTGGCTCACTACAAGAGAGAGAGGATGGTCGAAAAAGTAGAAGGAAAATAATATTCCCATAGTAAGTGACTGGTTAAGTTTGAATGCTACCAGTGAGTTTGGAAGAAAAATAATAGAACAGAAAATATTTTAGTCTAGTCATTGGCAGTCCTGAATTAGAAGAGAAGTATAGCTGAAACTCAGATTATTCTGGGCTAAAGACTGAATGGGAAGCACTGTCACAACCTTTGATGACATGAAAAGAAGATATATTGTGAACTCTAGAAAGATTTACAGCAGAGAGGAGATGATTTAAGGAGAAATATTTTAAAATATTTGAAGTTAGAAGAAAAGACAATTGAGTATGAAAGTAGCATAAGAGGGGAAATACAAAAAGTCTAGGTTAGTGTTTCCTAAATTGTAAACAAGAATCCCCTGTGATTACTTGTTAACTATATCCCAATCCCCAATACAGACCTTCTAGATTAGAGTTCCTTCAGAGGAGCCTGGGGATCTGAACAGTTAATAATCATCCCAGGTCAGTCTTATATCCAGGCTAGTTTGGGAGATGGCTCTCAGAATATTGTTCCACAAACTTGACTGCTTTTTGAAATTATCTGAGGAGGTTTAAAAAAAAAAAAAAATATATATATATATATATATATATATATATATATATATATCAGTGCCTGAATCCCATTTAATTGGCTCTGCCTGGGTGAATCTTACAGGATTCTAATATGCAGCCAATTTTGAGTTGTAGATGTGGGAAGATAAAGATAAGAGAAAAATCAGTTTGGAGAAAGGAGAGAGGGAACTATGGTGGCTTCATGCTTCTATGGCCTCTATTGAAGAGTGAAGAGAAAGTAGTCGTGTGGTGGGCTTAGAGAAAGGGGCAAAGGAGTGGATAGGAATATGGGGTTTGGGAGCACTAAAAATGCCACCGACAGCTCTTTAGAAACAGAGTAACTGGGTAGATCTGGTGCTGGGGTCGGCAGGGCGAACAGCAGTTTGATAAGAGAATTGTAGAAATGGGAGAGAGTTATACTAATATATTTAATGAGGAGGCATGGTGGGAATGGAAATTTGTACAGCCTTTTTGAAAAATAGTATGGAGATTCCTCAAAAAACTAAAATTGGAAGTACTGTGTGATTTAGCAATTCCTCTTCCAGTTATATATTCAAAGGAAATTAAATCAGTGCCTCATAGGGCTAGCTATATTTTTGTGTTCAAGGTAGCATTATTCACAATATCCAAGATATGGTCACAATCTAAGTGTCTGTCAATGGATAAATGAATAAAAAATTTGGCACAATACACAATGGAATACTATTCCTCTTTTAAAAAGAATGAAATCAATCCTGCCGTATGTGACAACATGAATGACCCTGGAGGAAATCATGCTAAATGAAATAAACCAAACACAGAAAGAAATATACACCTGATGTCACTTTTATGTTGAAACTAAGAAGAGGCTAATACAAAGAAAGAGAGAGTACAATGGTGGTTACCAGTGATACAAAGTCAAGAGTGGAATAGGAGCTGGGCATGGTGGTGCAGGCTTGTAATCCCAGCATTTGGGAGGCTGAGACGGGAGGATCCAGGTTCATGGCCAGTCTCAGTTACCTAGTGAGGCCCTCCACAACTTAGTGAGACCCTGTTTCAAAATAAAGAATAAAAAATAGGGCTGGGGGTGTAGCTCAGAGGTAGAATGCCCCTGAGTTCGATCCCCAGTACCGCAAAAAAAAAAAAAAAAAAAAAAAAAGAGTGGAATAGGGAGATTTGGGAAAATTTGTAGTTAGGCCATTCTAAATTTGTTTGATGAAAGCCTTTGTATGTACATCATACTTCTATGTAGCTCATCAGTTTGTATTACTGACCTACTCAATCAAATAGAACAAAATGCTGGCAGAAATAGGTGAGGGGAGAGTAAGAGGGAGAGAATCCATTGCAAAAGAAATGTGAATAAGAGAAAAATCATAAATGATAACTTGTATCACTGGTCCTGGGCCATTGATGGGCACATGTCTATACCCTATACCTAAATAATGTATGTTAGCATCCAGAAAGAGACATCACTTCTGCAGATGCTCTGCTGTATGGAAAGTCTGGGTTCTTGAAAAAAATCCAGAATGAGATATTGTAGAGAAGGATCTGGTATACTTAGGAGTCAAGGAAGATAATTCTAACCTGTATGTTAAGGCTAACAAAGCACTGGCTAGTTATTTCTACAAATAGAGCAGAAACAACCTCCAGAACAGTGAAGTCTTAGCAGTCTGAGAAGAAAGAATTAATGGAACACTTATTTAAATACCTGAAATAAGGACATCAGAGCACTGGGTTATTACAGTGACTTTTAGTTGGCAGGAACAGTGGACGTCCAACTTCCAGGGGCTAGAAGGGAGGGAGATGTCAGGTGAACATTGGAAAAGTGCTTGGGCAGCCAAAGATACCAACGGGGAAAAATGATTTCTTGGAAAATAGTGATTTTTTAAATTTTCAATTGGAGATTTATTAGAAGAGATGAATTATCAGTTGCTGGGGACACATGTAAGGGTTTAAGCATTCAATGGAACATTAGGATCTCAAAGTTTCTTCTTTATTTGATGTCAAGAAAAATTAGACCTACTGATAATACTCACATGCTAAGATGAACTTAACTCTTCCTTATAATAAGCCGAGATTGGGTTGGTAAAAGTTCTTTCTGACTATATACATAGCAGGATATTGTAGGAAAAACTCTCAGAAGAAACTGTAAGAAGACATTTTTAGGAAGAAGAGGACTTTCATTTATATTTATCGTGACAAGTCATGTTAGAGAATATACTACAGACTTTTTATAGTTTATCTCATTTAATTTTCACTGTAGAACCATGAAGTGGTTCTTAGAAGTGGTTCCCTACTTGTTGGATGAAGATAATGAGGGGTTAGAGTAGTGAAGCAAGTCATTCATAACCACACAGCTAGAAAGCCACTATCTGATTTATTGTATCCTACAGTCTGAGCTCATAATCACTGCTTTATATTGTTTTCAGCATCTCTTATTTTCTTGTTCCTTGATTTGGTGTATAGGATTCATGTAGTCTCAAAATTTTATCTAAGATTATAAAATGGGAGAATATTGTTCTACAGGGACACCTGGGGAGTTCTGGATAGCTAAAATTAATGGCACCAACTTAGGTCTACATCTCCCCAATATCCTGCAAAAAAATAGAGAACAAGAAGAATAAATGAGTACACAAAACCTACTCTCATGTAACTAGAAGATAAAAATTTACCTAACATCAAAATAACTCTTTGTAGAGAGAGAAAAGAAATACCATATCACAGTGAACTAGGACTTGTGATCTCACCAAAAGTGTTTTGAGATGAAAGGGCAGTTTGAGAAGAAGGGAGGAGGAAAAAAAAGAAGAAAGGAAGGAAGGAAGGAAAGAAAGAAGGAAGGAAGGAAGGAAGGAAGGAAGGAAGGAAGGAAGGAAGGAAGGAAGGGGAGAAGAGGAAAAAGTATGAACATAAATTTGTCTAAATTTACAGCCAGAGAGAAATTCTATTTTATGTTTTAAAACACTATAAGTATTGATAGATATGATTATTGATTACAATAAAGGTTCTTAGAGTATACATGATTTGGAATGGCCATCTTTGAAAGGTTTGGCTTCAGGAAAAGAAAGAGGCAAAGAAGAAGGATGAGGAGCCCTTTGACACCATCACATGCTGATAATAAAAGGAAGTTTAACTCTTATTAGATTCTGTTATAATTTTTAACTTCTCCACAACATACCCCTCATTGTGTGCACCTGGCTGTTCCTTCCAGCAGTCCACCTCTGGGACACTTGTAGAGTAGTCTATGCATCCTTATTAGTAGCCTATGCATCCTTCTCTCATAATATCTATACCTGCTCTGTAATAGCTTACTGATATATCTCTCTTTTAGATATTATGTGATATTTGAAAGCAGAAACTATGCTTTGTTTCTATATCCTTAATATTGATGCATAATAGACTGTCAATAACTATTTTCTAAAAGAATGTATGCATATAAGAACATATACATATAAGAAGTTGCTAAGATCCTTACTGTATACCCCTGGAAAAATGCATACAACTTCAATTTTTAACACAGTGCAATCTCAGGACGTCTCAACTGGAGTCTGCACATACTTCTGATTAAGCAGACATGGTGCCCTCAACTAAAGGGCCCAAATCCACTATCTGTTCAGCAAATATTGCAGTAGTACCAAATAGTTAAAAGCTCAAAGTTGGATCCGACAATTATGGATGAATATCCCACTTCTGCTGCTGGGTGGCAGCATTTGAATGATTGGAAACTTGCTCGACTTCATTTAGCCTCAGTTTTGTCATCAGCAAGAATGGACATAATCCCTATACCATTTAGGGTTTTTGTGATATAAACATGAACTATCTTTGCTGTTACTTCATGACATAGAGTCTGGCCATATCAGGGTCTCAGTAACTGTTGACATCTCATTCTACTCTTTCTCTCTGAAGATCAATGCTCAAACACACTTTAAATTTACCTATACTATATTAAGTCCAGTGTACATTTTCAGTATAGCATGACATTTATCATAACATAGGAAACATCTATTACAATTTGGGAATGAAGCAGCTGTAAATATTTTTCAGTAATTACAAGAATATGCAGTTCTGGAACGGGCTTCCCTTGATGCTATAAGGACCATCCAGGGTGCATGGTGGGTGGCTTACAGAGCAAGTGGAGAACAGTTTCCTAATTCCCTGCTGGAGGTCTGTACAATGCCAGTTGGAGGCTATGGAGTCCCCAAACAAGATTTAACCAGCATCATGTTCTCTTCTTTCAATGCATCCTTAATCGCAGTCTGTTAATCAACCTGACTTGTTTCCAATAATCACAACTTATTTTCTAGTTGAACAGGACATGCTTAGAGGAAAAGAAAAAAAGATTACACAGGACTGTAGTGTAGCAAAGGATAGATAATCAACATTTTTAACTGAGCTTCAGGTTTGGGATGAAAACTCTCACTGAAGATTCTATATTAGACCTATCATTAGCAGAATAATTATATTCTCCTTTTTTCATTATTTTAAATTGGTGCCAAAAGAAAAGTGTAATTCTGAGCACATATGTTTCTTGGGGAAAAATAACTGAAATGAATGAAGTGATATTTAATACAATGTCACCTAATAGAATGTTCTGCAATGAAGAAAATGTCCCATTCCATACTATGTGATATGGTAGTTATTAACCACATGTGGTTATTGAGCACTTGAAACATGCTAGTGCACTTATTTAATTAATAGTGTAGTTTAATTAATTTAAATTTAAATGGCTCCATGTGGCTAGAAATTGATGAGTAGCACAGATAAGAAAGCATGATAAAAGCCAAATTCACTGAATGTCATCATGTTCTCAGAGTTTTGGTGTTGAGCCTGAAGTCCTGGAAGGTCTAGCTGACTGTATATGTCAAACTCCTCTGCTTACTCCAGTCTAGTGCATGTGTGCTTCTCTGAGTTGTATTTCAATTGTTTCACTGAACTCTAGCTATTGTTTTATGATACCTACCCTGGAAGTCGTCTATGTATGTCATATTCAAATTTCAAATAATAAGACAAATGGAAATTGTGAAATAAGCTGGGGCTTAGAAAAAACACCATATCTACCTATATACAGGAACAATGTTAAGAATTACATGGACCCTTTCTTCAGAAATTCCAAACAAGAAATGAGTAGAGCGAAATATTCAGTGCTTAAAAAATCCCACTAACCTGAAATTCTATATCCTGCAAAATTATCTTTCAAAAGTAAAGGAGAAATGGGGTATGATGGCTCATGACTATAATCCCAGTACACAGGAGGCTGAGACAGGAGGATCACAGGTTTGGAGCCAGCCTCAACAACTTAGCGAGACCCAATGCAATTTAGTGAGACCCGGTTTCAAAATAAAACATAAAATAGGGCCGGTGGTATATTGAACTCCTGTGATCAATCCCCAGTAAAACACACACACACACACACACACACACACACACACACACACACACACGGAGAAATTAGATTTCAAATAAAAAGAAATGAAGGGGACTTCTCTTCAGTAGGCCTACCTCGAAAGAAATGTGAAAAAAAAATCCATTAAAGGCAAATAAATGTATGAGGAAATGCTCCACATCATTTGCAATCAGAGAGATGCAAATCAAAACTACCCTGAGATTTCACCAATCAGAATGGCAATCATCAAGAACACAAACAACAATAACTGCTGGCGAGGGTGTGGAGAAGTGGGAACCCTAATACATTGTTGGTGGGATTGCAAATTAGTGCAACCACTTTGGAAAACAGTATAGAGAATCCTCAGACGAATGGGAATGAACCTACCATATGATCCAGCAATACCATTTCTGGGTATCTACCCAAAAGAATGGAAGCCAAACTATCAGACCGACACATGTGTATCTATGTTTATAGCTGCACAATTCACAATTGCCAAACTATGGAAGCAGCCAAGATGTCCATCGACAGATGAATGGATTACAAATCTATGGGATATGTACACAATGGAATTTTACTGAGCCATAAAGAAGAACAAAATCATGTTATTTGCTGGGAAATGGATGCAACTGGAAAACATTATGTTAAGTGAGATTAGCCAGTCACAAAGAGTAAAAAAGCTTATGTTCTCCGTAATATGAGGATGCTAGAGAGAAGATGGGGCATAGGAGGGTCTCCAGATGAAAAAGGAGAGACCCTCAGTAAGCAAAGAGGTTAACTTAACAGAAAGGGATGGATGGGAGGGGCACCCTAATTACATGATGTACTTTCACAAATATATCAAGGTCAATCACTAAACTGAACTTGAGAAGAAGGGAGGGTGAGGGAGTGGGGCGGGAATTGGGGAAGGGGTTAAAGGAGAGATGTGTGCATATATGCCTTTATCAGCTTGTACCTAACAAAGATATATGTTTAAATGCACCAATTTTATATAAAAAACAAAAATAATAACCCCCCCAAAAAGTCCATTAAAGAAAAGGAAAATTATATAGATCAGAAACTCAAATATATATTAAAGAAAGGAAAAGCATTAGGGAAGGAATAAATGAATAAATGAGGGTAAAATTAAATATTGCATTTTTCTTATTCTTATTTATTTATTTGTGTGTGTGTGTGTGTGTGTGTGTGAGTGTGTGTGTGTGTGTGTGTAGTACTGAATTGGGCATTCTACCTCTGAACTATACCCCCAGCCCTATTTTATTTTTTATTTGGAAACAGGAGCTTACTAAGTTGCTGAGGGTTTCACTAAGTGGCCAAAGTTAGCTTTGAACCTGCAATCCTCTTGTCTCAGCCTCCTAAGTACTGGGATTTCAGGTATACACCACCATGGCTGGCTTATTTTTCTTATTATTAGTTGATCTAGCATACATCAGTTTGTTCAAAAAATAATAAATTAATGTGTTCAATAACTATTCCATATGGAAAAGTGAAATGAATAACAACAGTGTTATAAGTGATATAAGGGAGGATTTTGAAAGATTTTTATAAGGTGCATTTACTACCTGTGAAATAATATAATGTTATTTACAAGTGGACTTATATGAGTTGCAAATGTATACTCAACTGAAATAGAACCACTACAAAAGTTCTTAAAAGAAGTGAAATTGAGCTGGGTGTGGTGACACATGCTTATAATCCCAGTACTTGAGAAATGGAGACAGGAGGATCTCAGGTTCAAGGACAGCCTCAGTAATTTTGCAAGACCCTCAGCAACTTAGTGAGACCCTGTTTCAAAATAAAAAAAATAAAAATTTAGGAGTGTATCTCAGAGATAGACTGCCTCTGGATTCAATCCCAATACAAGAAAAAAAGTGTAAGATACAAGAGAATAGAGAAAATGGGATCATAAAATGTGTGATTAAAAGCAGAGAAGGTTAAAAAAGTAGAAGACTGAAAAACAAAGAACAAGAATAATACATAGAAACTAGTTACAAAAAAAGGAGATATTAAGCCAATAATATCAATAATCAATTTAAATATGAGTATTCTGAATATCTTAATTAATGGACAGAGATTGTCAGAGTGTATGAAAAAAAGAGCAAACTGTGTTGTCTATAAGAAATCCACTTTAAATATAAATAAAGATTAGAAGTAAAAAGATGGAAAAAAACATGCCACACTAACACTCATCCAAAGAAAGCTGGAGAGGCTGCACTAACATCAGACAATGCAGACTTTAGAGCAAGGAAAATTACCAGGAATAATGAAAGGAATTTCATAATAATAATAAAGGAGTCAAATTTCTGAGAACATTGAAATCCTTAATTTGCATGTACTTAGCAACAAGACATCAAATACATGAGGAAAAATTGATATATCAACAAGAAGACATCAATAAATTTATTATTATAGTTACAGACTTCAATGCAACTTTAACAGCAATGACATAAACCAACTATAATAAGGATAGTTGAACAAGACCGTATCATTGACCAACTGAATCTAGTTGACATTTGTATAATATTTCATCCACCAGTAGTAGAATCCATGTTCTTCTGAAACTCACACAGAACTTTCAATAATATTCTAGGTAATAAAACATACCCTAACAAATTTAAGAGTAGGAATCATACAATATCTGATTTCACTTCACAGTGGAATTAAAATAAAAATCAATAATGAAAAAATGGTTGGAAAATTCCAAAGTATATAAAGATTAAACAACAAATTTATAATAAATAAAAATAAACAATAAATAAAATAAAAAAATAAAGAGAAAATTTAAAGCATTTTGACCTATCAGGAATTATTAGGATTTATCAAATGCTTTTTCTACATCTATTAGTATGACCATATAATTTTCTTTGATAGCCCATTAATGGGATTTTATAATTTGATTTTAGAATGTTTAACCATCATTGAATACTTGGTATTAAATATCTATAGGTCATGTTATGTAGTCCTGTTTATACATTGTTGGATTCAGTTTGCTAATATTTTATTTTATCATTTGTTTGTTTGTTTTTATGGTACTGGGGATGGAACCCAGGCACATTCTAACTCCAGGCTACAACCTTAGCACTACTTTCTTTTTTATTTTTTTGAAACAGGGTCTCACTAGGTTAATGAGAGTTTCACTACTTGCAGAGGCTGTCCTTGAACCTGTGATCCTCCTATTTCCGCCTCCCAAGTACTGCAATTATAAGTATGTGCCATCATGCCTGGCTCCGTTTGCTAATATTTTCTTGAGGATTTTTACATCTATGTTCATTAAAGATATTGTTCTGAAGGGTTTTTTTTTTTTCTTGTATTATTTTTGCCTGGTTCTAGTATTATAGTAATTCTGGCCTCATACAATGTGATAGGAAGTGTTCTCTCTATTTCTTGAAAAAGACTATACATAATTGGCATAATTTCTCCCTTAAATGTTTGCTATAATTCACCAGTAAAACCATCTGGGCCAGGTGCTTCCTATTTTAGAAACTTATTTATTGTTATTAAAATTATTTAATAGATAGATGCCTATTAGTGTTATCTATTTTTCATGTGAGAATTTTGGTAGATTTGTATTATTCAAAAATTGATAATCTAAGTTGTGCAATATATGAGCACAGAATTTTACTAATATTCTATCGTTATCCTTTTAATATCCATGAGATCAGTTGCCGGGGCCGGAAGGCTGGTCAGAGCCGGAATTCACACTTTGGGGGAATTCCCCTCAGCAGCCACAATGACTATGCAGAAACAGGTTCTATCTGTTATACTGCTGAGGCCTTTACCTGATAAGGACACTGTCAGTCTTGGCCAATCATGCAAGCCCACATAAGCTTACCTGACCCCTTGACCCCACCCCTCACCTCTAGCTACTTAAGTAGTCCTTCTTTTAATAAAAATTGAGGCTTGATCAGAATCCTGTCTTGCCTCCATTCTTTCACGTCGCTTGTTTGTTTCATTCCTTTAGGTTAAGCCACCTCGGTCTCACGTCCTCAAACCCCACTGGCCAGGGCTCCAAATCACTAATATCAGAAATGATATTATTTCTGATATTAGTGATTTGGAGCTTCTCCTACTACCTTGGTTAGGACTGGTTAGGACTGGTTAGAGTATTACCTTATTAACATTTTATTGTTGCTCTAAAAGAAACAGCTTTGTTTTTATTTATTTTCCCTAAATATGTTTTCAATTTCGTTGATTTCTGCTATGATTTTTTGTTCTCTCTTTTCTTCTGATTACTTGGAATTTGCTATTTTTTATAGTTTCCTAAGGTGGAAGCTTTTGTTATTGATCTTAATTTTTCTTCTGCTAATGTCTAATGCTGATGAGAAGCCAATCAGACATGATCCTGTGAGCTACAGTATCTTTACACAGTACTTTTTGATGCATGCTTAAGGTATAATGCAACTGGGAGAAGCCAATGTCAAGTAAGAAAAATCAAGAACAAGATTATCACATGAAGTATCAAAACATCTTTCCATTGGAGATTTTCTATGATAAACATACTGCAAAATCACTTTATGCAAACTGTCATTATCCTTCCTTAAAATTAACTCCATGATGTGTTTATGTTTTTCTTAATATTTATGAAATTCATATAGTAAAGTGGGTAAGAGAAAAAAACTCTGAAGTCAAATGGCCTGAGTTTATTTCTGATTTTAAAACTTACTTATTAAGTGACCCTGGACACTGTGCCTTGACTTTCTCATTTGTAAAAATGGGGGCCATAATAGTGTTTACTTCATGGAGGTGTGATGATTAAAATCACTAAATTCACATAAGGTTTCTGTAACATTGACTGGACCACACCAATGAACCTTGTTCTCCAAATGCCATCAGAAACAGGTATGTTGTTTTCATTACCAGTCCAAGACCTGACAGCTTTGCCAAGATATCTTCTTGTTCTTTTTTTCATGTAATAGTCTTCAGATTGACAGATATGATCTCAGAAAACACTTTTGGGGAAAACTCTTCTAGAATTTAATATTTGGGGAGACTGGTGGCGGCATTGCCATCTTAGCCAGGAAGTGCCAGAGCTGGCAGGTGTGGGCACCTCACTTACAGAGACCTCCAGGAATAAAGTGAATTGTTGTGAGGTCGATGACTACAGACCATCAGTGAAAGTGATTAGCATTTTGTTCCACTCTGGACAGGGATCTGGCTAGATCCTAACCTCGCAGCTATGACTGAACCCATCTCTTCCAGCAGTGATCCAGAGTAGCGAACAGCACCCTTCAAGATTTTAAGTTAACCAGCCATTTCAGGAGAAGACAGCTGTGCCAGGCCACAGGGACTTGAGTGGCAAGAAAATATACTTGTGGGGGCCTGGGACTTTGCAAATCACCCCTGCCAAAGTGGGGGTGGGAACTATTATCAGACACAGCAGAAACATGAATTAGTAGATAACTTCTAGAGGCAGGTGGGAGGAAACTGCAGTTAGCAGTTCAAGGAGACCTTGTAGGATCCCTAGAGATTACCTTGGGACATTGACCTGTGGCGCCTGGGGGAAATAGCTCAGGCTACTGTCTTGCAGGCTCTGAGAACAGTGAACCTGCACCTGGTCAGTTTGAGTGCTATAAGCACCAGCACTGGAGGCCAACAAGGGCCCCTAGGAATGCAGCCACGCAGAAGAGGGGTGGTGTCTCTGGGGCTAAGGAACAGAGTCACCCAAGCCCCCAGCCTGGAACTGTGAAATCTCTCCCTGCCAGATATTGGGCCTTGAGTGGAGAGTAGCAGCCATGCCATCTTGACCAGACCACACCAAAAGGCAGGAGTCCTGCAGAGTATCACTTGATCCCAGCCACAATCTGGGAATTCAATACTGTTTGTACCTGGCATGCATGTATGCTACTGACTGAAAGTACCTTATGTGACCATAACAAGTAAATCTGGAGTGGTGTCCCAGGGGCCATCACAGCTCAGTGAGCCAGGCTATAAGTTCAGAACATAGCAATCACTGGCTTTGCTGAGCCTAAGCCCACAGGGCACAGAGGCTGAAGGTCAGCACTTTGCAGTATCACAGGCTCACAATCAGCAGAGCAGTGGTGGTCTCTGGGGTGCAATATGTCCTAAACAGCAGGCTGTAAGTTCTAAGTAGAGCACCATAGTCTCAGGCCCTGAGAGGTTTGGGCCAGGAGAGCACAGTAGCCTGCAGCAAATCAGAGACTACTGTTTGCTTACACTAAGAACTATATCTAGTTAAAGAGGCTATGGGGGACAAACTCAAAAGTTTGATTATCTGAGTCAGATTGGTAGAGATGAAGATATAGCTCCAGCATAGACCTTATTATAAAGGGATAAAAAATAAACACAGGATTCACACACAAAGAGGAAGAAGATTCCAAGACAACAGAAACACAAACCTGAGAACTCTTAAAATATAAGAACGAGAAATAGTGAGGAAACAATAGACTCCCACAACTCAGTGACAAGGGATATCACCAATACTGCAAGAAGTGCAAGAAGGAGAACTCCAAATTTTGACCTTCAATATGATGAAAGGCCTCAAAGAAAGTGTACAGGAAATGAAAGAGGAAATTGAGCTTTAAAGACACACACACACAGAGGCTTTGATTGGAATGAAAGAGTCAATAAATTAATTGAAGACAGCAATAGAAACCAACATTGGAAGGTTAGACCAAATGGAAAACACTCTTGGAAGACAGTTCATTCAAAATTGAAAGCACAATCAATAGTATACAGAAGACATTACAACAACACAACCTATACATCCAATAAATATGGGACAATATGAAATGTCCAAACATATGGATAAAAGGCATTGAAGAAAGTCTAGAAGCACAGACCAAGGGTATCAGAAACCTGTACAGAGAAATAATTTCAGAGAATTTTCCAAACATAGAAAAAGACTTGGATATCCACATGCAGAAGACATACAGAACACTGTTAAGACAAGATCAAAGAAGGAACTCCCAAGGCCATGTAATAATCAAAATGACTAACATAGAGGCAAAGGGAAGAGTCTTAAAAGCAGTGAGGACAAAAGAATGGGTGGCACTCAGGGGCAAAACAATAAAAATCACTCCAGACTTCACAACTGAAGTCATGAATGCAAGGAGGGGCTGATATAAAGTACTCCAGACTCTGGAAGAAAACAACTTCCAACCAAGACCAATATATCCAGCAAAGATATCACTCAAAATTTATGGAGAAATAAAAACATCCCAAGATACGCAGGATCTTTAAAAATTCATGACTACCAAACCAGCACTAGAGAAAGTATTTAAAGAAATAAATCATAAAAAAGAAGAGGCAAAATCCAGAGCCAGAGAAGAGGCAAACTCCACCAGTTGGACAACTAAGCAAAGGAGAAATAACAGTACATCAAACAGAATATAGAACACAAAATGACAGGAAACAAAAATCATATTTCAATAATAATACTTAATGTCGAAGGTCTTAATTCCCCAAATAAAAGATATAGACCAGCAATGTGGATTAAAAAAACATAATCCAACTGTATGCTGCCTGCAAGAAACTCACCTTACAGCCAAAGATATCCATATGCTAAAAGAGAAAGGATAGAAAAGGATATACCATGCAAATGGAGACCGAAAACAGGCAGGGGTAGCAATGCTCATCTCCAACAAAACAGACTTTAAGCTAAAGCACATCAGAAGATAAAAAGCAGGGCACTTCTTATTAATGAAAGGAACAATCCAGCAAGAATATATAATGATAGTCAATATTTACACCCCAAATATGGGTGTGCCCACATTTGTAAAATAAACTCTTTGGGACATCAGGTCTCAAATAGACCAGAATACAATAATATTGGGAGATTTTAACACACCACTCACACAACTAGATCAATTTTCTAGACAAAAGATGAGTAAGACTCTTCAGACCTAAAGAACATCGTAAATCAAATGGACCTAATAGAGAGAATATTTCAACCAGCAATAACTGAATACACATTCTTCTCAGTGCCTATGGAACATTCTCCAAAATATACCACATTCTGGACCACGAACAAAGCACCAGCAAAGTCAAAAGATGGAATATAATTCCCTGCATCTTTTCAGACCACAATGGAATGAAAGTAGAAATCAACAGGAAGACCAAAAGAAATTGCACAAATACATGGAGACCAAATGATACACTCTTGAATGAGGAATGGATCATGATCAGAAGAGAAATAAGGAGAGAAATAAAAAAATTCCTAGAAAGAAACAAAAATGGAGATAGGATGTGCCAAATCTATGGGACATTTTGAAGTTGATGTTAAGAGGAAAGTTTATAGCGCTGAGTGCTCACATAAGAAAAAACAAAAGTCACCAAATAAACTACCTAATGACACACTTCAAGGACCTAGAAAAACAGAACAATACAATCCCAAGCCAGCAAAAGGCAGGAAATAGTTAAAATCATAAGAGAAATAAATGAAATAGAGAATAAAAAAAAATACAAAAGACCAACAAATCAAAAAGCTGGTTCTTTGAAAAGATTAACAAGAATGACAATCCCCTAGCCAATCTAACCAAAAGAAAGAAAGAATCAACTGAAGTTATTAAAATCAGAAATGAAAAAGGAGACATCATCACAGAAAATGGGGAAATTCAAAGGATCACCAGAAACTATTTCAAAAATCTTATTCCAATAAATTGGAAAGTATGGAAGAAATTGACAGACTTTCAAACACATACAACCTACCTACATTGAACTAGAGGGATAAAGAAAACCCAAACTGACCAATATCAAGCAAAGAAATAGAAACAGCAATAAAAATTCTGCCATCAAGGAAAAGCCCAGGTCCAGATGGGTTTCCAGCTGGATTCTACAAAACTGTTACAGAACTAATACCAATACTTCACAAGTTATTCTATGAAATCAAAAGAGATGGAATTCCTTCAAACTCTTTCTATGAGGCCAGTATCACATTAATACCAAAACCAAATAAAGATACCTCAAGAAAAGAAAATTACAGACTAATATCATTGATTAACATAGATGCAAAAATTCTAAACAAATACTAGCCATGTGCATTCAAAAACATATCAAGAAAATTGCACACCATGACCAAGTTGGTTTCATCCCAGGAAAGCAAGGCTGGTTCAATGTATGCAAATCAATACATGTTATTCACCACATAAATAGAACTGAGAACAAAAATCACATGATCATATCAACAGATGCTGAAAAAGCATTTGACAAAATCCAACACCCATTCATGTTAACAATATTGCAGAAAATTTGAATAAAAGGAATGTATCTAAGCACCATTAAGGCAATATACAATAAATCCAAAGCCAACATCATATTAAATGGGAGAAAACTGCAGGAATTTTCTTTAAAATCAGGAACAAGACAAGGATGCCCACTATCACCACTCCTTTTAAATATAGTCCTCAAGACTCTTGCCAGAGCAATAAGAGAAGGATATCAAAGGAATTTAAATAGGAAAAGAAGAATTGAAATGATTTTTGTTTGCAAATGACATGATCCTATATCTAGAAGACCCCAAAAACTCAACCAAAAGACTATTAGAGCTGATTAAAAAATTCAGCATTGTAGTGGGATACAAAATCATCCTAAATAATCAGTAGCTTTTCTATATGTCAACCATGAATCCATGGAGAAAGAAATACAGAAAAGAATTCCATTCACAATAACATCAAAACCAATAAAATACCTAGGAATAAACCTACCAATGAAATATCTAGGAATAAACCTCTACAATGAAAATTATAAAACACTAAATAAAAAAATTGAAGAAGATCTTGGAAGATGGAAATATCTCCCTTTCTCTTAGATAGGCAGAATAAATATTATCAAAATGGCCATTCTACCCAAAGTGATCTAAAGAATCAATGCACTTCATATCAAAATACCAATATCATTCTTCATAGACCTAGAAAAATCAGTCATAAATTTCATATGGAGAAACAAAAGAACCAGAATAGCCAAAGCAATTCTAAGCAATAAGAACCATGCAGGAGGTATCACAATTCCTGACTTCAAATTATACTACAGAGATATAGTAATTAAAATAGCATGGTATTGGCACAAAAACAGACACATAGACCAATGGAACAGAATAGAAGATACAGAAACAAATCCACACACTTATAGTCAATTGATCTTCAACAAAGGGGCCAAAGAAGCCAAGCATGGTGGCTCATGCTTGTAATCTCAGCATTTGGGAGGCTGAGACCAGAGGATCCGGGTTCACGGCCAGCCTCAGCTACCTAGTGAGGCACTCTGCAACTTAGTGAGTCCCCGTTTCAAAATAAAGTATAAAAAATAGGGCTGGGGGTATAGCTCGGAGGTAGAATGCCCCTGAGTTCAATCCCCAGTACCGCAAAAAAAAAAAAAAAAAAAAGGGGCCAAACACATATGCTGGAAAAAATAGATCCTTTTCAACAAATGATGTTGGGAAAACTGGTTATCCATTTGCAGAAAAATGGAACTAAATCCTTACCTCTTACTCTGTACAGGAGTCAACTCTAGATGTATCAAAAACATGGAAGTTAGACTAGAGACTGTGAAGCTAGTAGAGGAGGGCATAGGTTCAACACTTTAACATGTAGGCACAGATAAAAACTTCTTAGCAAAACCCCCAAAGCTCAGGAAATTAAAACAAGAACTAATAAGTGGGATGGCATCAAACTAAAATGTTTCTGCATGTCAAAGGAAACCATCAAGAATCTATAAAGAAAGCATACAGAATGAGAGAAGATCTTTACCAGCTATCCCTCTGACAGAGGATTAATATATAGACTATACAAAGAACTTAAAAGACTTTATATTAGAAAAAAACCCAGTCAAGAAATGGGCAACTGAATTGAATAGACACTTCACATTAAAAGAGATACAAATGGCCAATAGATATAAGAAAATATGTTCAGCATCATTAGCAATCAGTCAGATGCAAATCAGAAGTACACTGAGAGTCGGGCATGGTGGCGCACACTTGTAATCCCAGCATTTGGGAGGCTGAGATCACAGGATCTGGGTTGGCGGCCAGCCTCCGCTACCTAGTGAGGCACTCGGCAACTTAGTGAGACACTGTTTCAAAATAAAGAATAAAAAATAGGACTGGGGGTATAGCTCAGAGGTAGAATGTCCCTGAGTTCAATCCCCAGTACCGCAAAAAAAAAAAAAAAAAAAAAAAAAAAAAAAAAAAAAAAAAAAAAAAAACCTACACTGAGATTCCTTCTAACCCCAATCAGAATGGCAATCATCACATCAAGAAGTCAAATAACAATAAATGTTGGTGAGGATGGGGAGAGATAGGAACTCTTCTACACTGTTGTTGGATCGTAAATTAGTTCAGCCACTATGGAGATCAGTGTGAAGATTTTAGAAGACTGGGAATGGATCCACCATATGATCCGACTGAAGAAATTGAAACCAGAGAACTACAGTAATATATGCATACCCATGTTCATGGTAGCACAATTCAAAATAGCCAAATTATGGAATCAACCCAGGTGCCCATCAGCAGATGAATGGATTACAAAATTATGGGAAATACACCCAATGGAATTAAAAAAGAATAAAATAATGTCATGTGCAAGAAAATAGAAGGACCTGTAGAAAATTATGTTAAGTGAGATTAGTCAGTCAAGAAAGTGAAGGGGCATATGTTTTCTCTAATATGCACAAGCTAGGAAGTAACTGGGCTACCAGAGGTATTCCAGATACTGGAGGAGAAATCTCAGTGGAGCCAGGGAAGTGGTCTAAGGGAATAGGAGGCGGAAGACTGAGGTTCATAATGGAAATACTACCATGGACTATGTGTACATATGTGAAGATATCAATGTCAATCTCAGTACTCTGTATTGGGAAGGGGAGAGATGAGGAGGTGAGGGGGCACCAAGTATTGTGTGCATGTATGTCATTGTCAATATGATTTACATTTTGAAGTGAGACTATAATGCATCAATAAAACTACATTAATAAAAAGAAAGACTAGAATTTAATATTTGGAACCCCAGTCCTAAAATTGGCTTCTATAAAAGAACATCCATGGGTCAAAACATTTGTCAAACCTATGACTTTTGGAGCTGCATGAAACACATTTGTACACTAAAGGCTCTGATCAGTACTATAATAAAAAATGTTTTTAATCACAGGTTTTCTAAATCCATTTGACTAAACAATCTCTCCTTATTCAATTAATAGCTATTAATTTCTTTCAAAATGTATGGTAATTTAAAAATGCTTTGAGTAGAGCTGGACCCCAAACATCCCTTTGTGTGCCCATTATTCATTTATTTGACCTTTTTTTTTTTTACTATTGCTCACATGACTTAAATAAGAATCTCAATCTTTTTCAGTGACTCTGTATTATTGGTTCAAATATTCTCTTGAAGAGATTATCTAGAAGAGAGTAACCTTTCTGTGTCATCTCTCTCAAGAATAAGATTCCCCCCTTACTGTTTGTGATACTCTATGCATCAGAAACCCACAACAATAAAAAATTATAAAATGCTGGTTAGTCCAGTGTGGGTCTGTTCTTTGTCATGAATTGAGTGCTGGTAGATAATAAATATTCTACAACTGGCCCCCAAATCATGCAAAACCATAGAGGAGCGTCTTGACAAGAATGCATAGGGGGCACAAGTTCCAGGACAATTAATAGGGAAAGGAAGAAGACAAGAGGCAGCCAGCACTCTTAGGGATGATTCATTCCCTTTTCTGCTTAAAATCATGAAATGGCCAAGTTCCAAGCAAACCATAATTAAAGAAATAAAAAACGTGTTAGTAACACTGTTACCAGAGAAAAAGGAGTATCTGCCATTTATTTTTTGGCTCATGGAGTTGTCTTTAAAAGAAAGTTCTGGTCTGAGCTATTAGATCCAGTATTCAGAGCTAGTAAATATGTACCAGACACAGCATGCCCATGGGACTGTCAAAAAGAATTAGAGCCCTTCTGAATTGGGAAAAGGCATTTCTCCTGGTGGCAGGCACTTATCTTGCTCAATGCCATGTCAATGTGACCACACACCAGAGTCTCACATTCTACAGATGAAAGACATTATCCCACCCAGGAAGATACTACTCACTCCCCTATTTGAATCTAAGGAGGTCAGACTCATATGGACACCATTTGTGGAGGGTTTATGTGAAAACTATGAAATTTAGCTTAATAGGTTGGAGGAAATAATAAAACAAACAAACAAAATGTTTAAAAAAGGCAAGTATAAAAAAACAGTACAAAAGGTTTGTAGTTGCCTCTGAAATCTCTCTTAGGAATGTCATTATTTCTCAAACTGAATTCCTTGGAACACCAGAATTGAGCAAGAAAGTCTTGGAAGAAAATGTTAGCTCACAATCTGCTCAGAATGATCTGAGCTTTACAGTTCCTGTTGGAAGATGGCACATTAAGAACTTTGAAAGTCCTAAAATGAAAAAATAAAGTTTTGTTTTGGTCTATTCTAATTTTCCTCTAATTACTATGATATGAGCATATAACAATCTTCTCTGTAACTTCCTTTAAAGTAGTAATATTAATTATCAAGCTCTATTGATATTTAAACTGGTCCAGACAATTCAAAGACAAAAACATCTGCCCTTTCTGATTGGACAGACCAAGAAATTTCATGGATAGGAGTGTTTTGAAAGACTTAGAATGTCTGTACATATACATCTCAGGTACTATGTCACTGAGGACATGAAGGTGAGCCTGATCTCATTAGCAAAACTAATTTGTGGAAAGAATTATCCAGAATAGATCACTACTTTTTAGACTCTCCTACAATAAGATACTATTTTTCCTGAAAACAATATAGAATAAACAAAATGTGATAAAGGCATGATTTTAAGGAGAATAATAAACACAAACTTAAAGAGGCAGATTGTCAACAACTCATCTATGCCACAAATGTTTCTCAATTTTTGTATATTTAGGATGCTTTCTGTGAGAAGGAATACAAAGTCTTACTCAGACTGCCTTTATCAAAAAGGCCTTGTGGCACATTACGTTTTACAAAAATAGCCAGAGATGTCCTATTTCTGGCCTCACATGGTCTTCTGGAACATTGCTCTTCCCCTTCTCTTGAATGTGATCCAGTTAGTGAATGGTCCAACCCATGGAGGCTGGAAAAACTGATGCAATGTGACTATGTTAGTCAATATTCTCACTAAAACAATCCAAAACAACATACTACACAATTAGAGGAAGGAAGATTTATTTGCTCACAGTTTCTTAGAGATTCTGGGTTCAGTCCATGTGAGGCCAGGGTCTTGGATATCAGGGAATGGTTGTGGGAAGCAGAGAGAAGGCGAGAGCAGAGTTCTGCTCCCATGGAGGCTTAGTGTGAGCAGGGGAAGGAAGGGTACAGCAAAGTACATAAAACTCTATGAGGATGCTTAACATTTTTCTCAATTAGTAGAGGGCATGCTTAGCATGTAGGTAGCCCTGGGTTCAATCCCCAGCACCATTAAAAACAAAAATTACAATGACAAAAATGCTATGCAGATTCAGGAAAGCCCTCATAGGAAGGGGTTACCCACACTTGGAGTAGACACTATACCAAGCACCAAAGAGGAGGTGACAATGTGTTTGTCCTTGAAATAAATAAGACTTGCCTTGGAAATGGGGTAAGAGAAAAGGATAGTCCAGACAGTGTAAGCCAAGAAAAATTATGTATTTTTCTATAAATCATCCAGAGTTATTAATTCCTTCAAAACTATATTTACTAAGTACCTACTATGTGTCAGGTGTGTTTGGAGGGACTTAGGGTTCATGGAGGTGGCCTGCCCTTGTGGATACTGTGTTCACAGCACACTAGGGAAGAGTCCCACACTTCAACAAGTCCTTTCTTTATTTCCTTTCAAGCAGACCAGGATGTCCCCCTCAGTCAAGACAGCTAGCTCTGATGTTTTCTAATTTTAACAAGAAGAAAAAGGCTAACTTTGATCCCATTGCTGCTTGCAGAAAACAAGAAAACCACATAAAAGACCCTCAAAGGGACAAAGAAGTGAAAGCCCTCCTCCCTCAGTTAAGACGTTGGCCCAGGTGGGCACAGCATGGAGCTGCTGTGTGTGTGTGTGTGTGTGTGTGTGTGTGTGTGTGTGTACTGTGTACGTGTGAGCACGTGAACACTTGCATGCATGTGCATTGTGTGTGCCTGGTTGCACACATGCTCTGTGTAGTGGGTCCCAGGGGCAGGAAGGCAGCAATCTTCATTGGAAGGAAGTTTCAATCTTCATTGGTGGCTCAGTGGTTCAAAGTTTGGCTGGGCTGACTGGGCATTAATGGGCATTAATAATGCAGGGGAGGGGGTGGCATCTCAGTTTTCAGTAAATGACAAACTTTATTAGAGAGGAGGAAAGAAGCAGGCACATCTTGTTGCTCCCCACTGGAGGAGAAAAGAGCAAATGTCCCCTTCCCGAGGGATAATTGAAGAGTGAAGTACACTCTTTTATTAGGAAGAAAATTAAAATCCTCCCTCCTAGTTGGCATCCTCACAATTATGTACTGAAAATTTCCAAAGAAAAGTCACACTAAACAACATGAATTTTAAAGATAATTATTCTTGTCATCTGTTCTTGGAATCTGAGTTCTGTGATTTAATTCAAAACGTGATTCTCAAAATAAAAGAAAGAAAGAAAAGAAAAGAAAAGAAAACTATGTCTGTTGGCCTTTTCTCTCTGAATCCTAAATGTGTACATTCAATGCTATTTCTTTTAAAAGCAAATAAATCCCTACTCATCACTCAGTAATCTATTTATTCATTCACTCATTCATTCATTCATTCCCTTAACAAATTTGTTTGTAGCACCAGATACTGTCAGGCACTGTGCTAGGCAATGAAGATACAGGAAGTATGGGAAAGACTTAGTCCCTTCAGGGAACTCAGTCTGGCTTATGACTGAATTTGCAATGGAGCTAATGAAGGCATGCTTGGGAAGAAAGAGCCCTAGAGTGCTTCAGGACTAGAATTTTCTATGAGACTGCCACATAGTGGAGGCTAGCACTCACTTCCTCCCCCATGCAAGTAATTTGGCATTCACTTTCTCCCTATCAAGCTACCAATAATTTTAATGTTACTTTATCTGAAGACATTGTGTGGCAGTTGGAAGCCATGAACACCATTGGGCCATTTGGCCAGTTGGCCCATTAAGATGGCCCTATAGCCTTGTTACTTGAGACCCCAGATTCAGGGTTCACAATGCCTAAGGAAATTAAAGATAGCACCATTTTTAAGGCTAAACAAAACTTTGTACCACTCTTATCAGTCTACCCCTCCTTAGGCACTGGAAAAAAGTAGACATGGAAAAACTATTCTTAGTAAGAATATGTTTTAATTATGGGAAGGGCAGATTTTGGCCAAAAGTAGAAAGAGGGGTACTTATGTGCTGACAATAACTGATTCCACTGCACTCACTGCAATGATGGCCTCATGGGGTAGAGCAGTATGGCCCATTCTGCAACATTTATATCTTGGCATATTACTTTTGGGATTCAGCTTGTTCTAAAATACAGAATGAGAGTTTTGGATCCAGAGAGTGCAAGGTTCAAATCATAGGTTGATCACTTACCAACTGTGTTATAGCAGGTGTGACATCTCTCTAAGCCTTGGTTTCCTCTTCTCTAGACTAGGCCTGATAAAATATCATAGGATTTATGGGAAAACTCAATGTTGTAGCATGGTATAACATATCTAATATGCTGGCTGGCACAGGGTGGAAGCTTCTTATTGGTTCCTTTTCTGCGCTTTCTTGACCCTATAATGAACATTAAGATCAGATATAAGAGGCAAAAAGGAGCCACGAGCTGGCAGGACTGGGGTTGGGGGGCTGTGGCATGCCAAGGACCCAGCTCACCTTTGTGCCTTGGCGATGACTTGGGGGAGATAAGAGTTAATGGAAGTATTCCAGCTCCATACAGAAGATACCTTCTCACCGGAGGTTTTTGGTAGTATCTAGCAGTCTGCAGTGAGGGTGAAAGTGGGAGGTTAGGAATGGGTAGGAAAGGGTAGAATAATCCTATTGACTGATATATGGGTGGAGAAAGGTGGTTCTGGTAGAAGGTCCTGGGTCTTTCTTCTATCCTATCCCACCATTAGTAGTGAAGGCCTTGGTAAGAAATGCTTAAATCAAATGGAACCACAGTTAGCCAGTAGCATTCTGAAAGAGAAAGAGAGAGAGAGAGAGAGAGAGAGAGAGAGAGAGAGAGAGAGAGAGAGAGAGAGAGAGAGAGA